>CM077159.1:173735722-173875603 GCA_039583875.1 Platanthera guangdongensis | reverse complement strand
GAATGCAAAGGAATCAGTGACTGTAGCAGATGGAGGAACAGCTGACTATTGAAGTGGGGAACGCAACTCTGATGCTCTCCTCAGGTAAGTCTTTACTTTTAAAGAACGTAAAATTATTCCTTCTTTATTTGTTAACTTAGTGTCTATTAGTTTATTGTGTGATGCTGGTATGTCAGTTACCTTCTGTAGCGGTAGAGTGACTCTGTCAGTCAACTCTCACTACTTTGGATGTGCTTACGTCCAAAATAGGATGTACTGTCTGAGTCTAGCAAATGAAGTAGTGCAACAAGTTCAATTGAATTTAGTTAGCCCTAGACTCTACATGAGAGACGAGGACAAGTAACCTACAGAAAAATGTTCCAAGTAGCTACAACTCACAAGATCACATTAGACACAAGTCTCCTCTTGGCAAAAGTGAAGTGTGTGCTCAAACTAAGATCACTAGGAAATCTTTTGGCACGGTTACTAGGAGCACAACACCTCTTGAGCTTATACATTCCGATATTTGTGACTTTAAGAGTTTGTCACTAGAGGTGAAGGAAATGAGATTAAAGTTCAGAAAACATGAAACTTTCCTCCAACGTTTATGTTTTGATACGTATGAGTCTATAGCTGTCGACATTCAAGCATCTAAATAGTAATAGACTGAAAACCCCCATTATTTCTTGATGATAACCCAAGATGGTTGGATGCTGGTTATTCCACACTTGATAACCTAACGTCCTCCCATTGTAAGTTGATTCAAGAGTTTTCAACTGGGAATTAAAAGTCATTGTAAATGTTAATCTAAACATTATTGGTCACAGCACATTATTCCACATTTGATAATGTTGCACGTGATGTGTGCCCACATGTGTTGGTGAGGCACATAGTGATCCATAATGAGTAAGGTAGCATGACTAGTCCTAGTTAGACTGGATGAGATGCTGATAGAGTTACTTCACCGTTGCTAGAAGTGCTAAGCTCATTTAGTAAGAGCTAGTTTACTTTAAATGTTACTGCATATGTTTATGAATTCATAGAGTCTGACTCATGAAATTCCTTGCAGGCTACGATGGAGATTTTGGAGGAGCTGTAGACCTGGACATAGATGACGATGATCTACTAGATGAGTAGAATCATCAAACGTTAATTCATGTCTTTTTTTGTAATAATTATTCAGACTATGTTTTGGACAGCATCTGTGTGATGGTTTGCCGTTTAGGCAAAACCTTTATTTTGCTATCCCAAAATTATAGTAACGGTGTTATCCCAAAATATAGTCTGAATAATTTATTACAAAACAAAGACATGATGTTGAAATCAAAAGCTTGGTCTCTGTAGAGTTCGGGGTCCCGGGAAAGGGGTGACCTCACACCTACTACACTCAAGAGAATGTCACAGACCAAGGATCAAGAAGCTAGAAACGGACCCTCAGCTCTAGCGCGGAGGTTCCATCTCACACCCGGAGGAGCTACCTGAGCACTTCCCCTCCCTAGCCAATGCTTGAGCTAGGGTGCCTTGAAGAGCTCTCTCTACTCTACCAAGAAGAAGCTAAGGGAGGAGGAAGCTTAAAAGAAGTCCCCCTCTAAGGCACCCAAGGGGGTCTATTTATAGTTTTTCCAAGTCCTGGGGATAAAATGACCAAAATACTCTTACGCCCAATATACCTTGGGCCAATAGAAAACAACCACGCCGGGGGGCAGAGGGTAATCCCCCCTCCCCCCCGCGAGGGCAAGACGGTAAAAGCAGGGGGGCAAGGGCGAGAAGGCTGGGCGAGCTGGCGGCCTGTGAGCCGGGGCGGCCTGCGAGCTAGGGCGGCCTGCGAGCTGCGGCCTGGCGAGCTGGGCGGCCTGCGAGCTGGGGCGGCCTGCGATATGGGCGGCCTGCGAGCTGGGCGGCCTGCGGCCCGACGAGCTGACTTGGGCGACCTGCGGCCTGGCGAGCTGGCTTGGGCGACCTGCGACCCGGCGAGCTGGCTTGGGCGACCAGCGGCCTGGCGAGCTGGCCTACTTGACGAGCTGGCCTCCTCGACGAGACGGTAGCCTGGCGAGGCGGCGGTCTGGCGAGACGGGGCAAGGAGAGTTGCGGCCTGGCGAGCTGGCCTACTTGGCGAGCTAGTTGCTGCGGTCTAGCAAAATAGCTTGGGAGGTCCCGCGGTTTGGCAAGACGGCTTGGGCGACCTGCGGTCGGGCTGAGGCGGCTTGGGGCCGGGCTGAGGCGGCTTGGGGTCGGGTTGAGGCGGCTTGGGGCCGGGCTGAGGCGGCTTGGGGCCGGCTGAGGCAGCTTAGGCAGCCTGGGGCCGGCTTCTCCAGAGTGCCTTGGGGGGAGAAATATTTCTCCCCCTACTAGTATGTTTCCAAGCCAGAGCCAAAATTGGCCACCGAGAGTGCAAAATCTCCAAAAGCTTAAAAACGCGCTTACCTTGTTTGGGGCTCACTCTTTGCGAATACGGGGTTGTACACAATCCCCGCTCTTTTCGAGGTTGGCACAAGCTCAGAAAGAAACATCCAACCCAACGTATTCGCGGAGTGGCCTTGAGCCGAAAAATACTTGGCCCCTCTCATGGGAGTCAGCCCGTCAAGCCAGCTAATGGGAGCCTGGGTGACAAGGCAGCCTCGGGGTAGAAAACATTTGGGCTCCAAGAGAGATCAACCTGCCTTGTCAGCTAGTGAGAGTTTGACAACAGAATCCTTCTCGGAGCTAAAAGTACTTAGCCACCACGAGAGATCAACCTGCCCTGCCAGCTTGTGAGAGCCTAGCAGTGGAATCCATCTCGGAGCTAAAAGGACTTAGCCTCCACGAGAGATCAACCTGCCCTGCCAGCTTGTGAGAGCCTGGCAGCGGAATCCAGCTCGGAGCTAAAAAGGACTTAGCCTCCACGAGATATCAACCTGCCCTGCCAGCTTGTGAGAGCCTGGCAGCGGAATCCATTTCGGAGCTAAAAGGACTTAGCCTCCACGAGAGATCAACCTGCCCTCCCAGCTTGTGAGAGCCTGGTAGCGGAATCCATCTCGGAGCTAAAAGGACTTAGCCTCCACGAGAGATCAACCTGCCCTGCCAGCTTGTGAGAGCCTGGCAGCGGAATCCATCTCGGAGCTAAAAGGACTTAGCCTCCACGAGATATCAACCTGCCCTGTCAGCTAGTGAGAGCCTGACAGCGGAATCCATCTCGGAGCTAAAAGGACTTAGCCTCCACGAGAGATCAACCTGCCCTGTCAGCTAGTGAGAGCCTGACAGCGGAATCCATCTCGGAGCTAAAAGGACTTAGCCTCCACGAGAGATCAACCTGCCCTGCCAGCTTGTGAGAGCCTGGCAGCGGAATCCATCTCGGGGCTAAAAGGACTTAGCCTCCACGAGAGATCAACCTGCCCTGTCAGCTAGTGAGAGCCTGACAGCGGAATCCATCTCGGAGCTAAAAGGACTTAGCCTCCACGAGAGATCAACCTGCCCTGCCAGCTTGTGAGAGCCTGGCAGCGGAATCCATCTCGAAGCTAAAAGGACTTAGCCTCCACGAGAGATCAACCTGCCCTGTCAGCTAGTGAGAGCCTGACAGCGGAATCCATCTCGGAGCTAAAAGGACTTAGCCTCCACGAGAGATCAACCTGCCCTGCCAGCTTGTGAGAGCCTGGCAGCGGAATCCATCTCGGAGCTAAAAGGACTTAGCCTCCACGAGAGATCAACCTACCCTGCCAGCTTGTGAGAGCCTGGCAGCGGAATCCATCTCGGAGCTAAAAGGACTTAGCCTCCACGAGAGATCAACCTGCCCTGCTAGCTTGTGAGAGCCTGGCAGCGGAATCCATCTCAGAGCTAAAAGGACTTAGCCTCCACGAGAGATCAACCTGCCCTGCCAGCTTGTGAGAGCCTGGCAGCGGAATCCATCTCGGAGTGAGACCTTTTGTGGACCACAAATATTTTTCGGTGGTTTCTATCATTAATCATAGCTGATACAATTCAAGCTAAGTTCATTACAAAGAGATGATTCACTTCTTTCCTACCTCCCTCTTCCCTCATGAATCATCCGATCCTTCCCCGGGTGCCCACATCAACCCTGTCCTCACATCTCTCCTCTGCCGCCTCTGGTCGGACTTCTTCAATCCGCACCGGGTCTTGCGCTTGTTGAGGCTGATGAGGTTGCGGTTCTGGAGCTCTTGTCCTCCTCAACTCCAGGAATTCGGGGCAAGTAGATGTTGTGTGGCCTTTCTCCTGGTGGAACTCACAGTAGGGTAACTCTACTCTGACTCTTCTCCTTCCCGTGCGGTTCCTCCTCTCCCTTTGACCAATTTCCATCGCTTGCTGTGGTGGGGGTAGGAGCTGCCTAGGGGCTTGCCTTGGAAGTCAAACCTCCCTCGGCCTTCATGAAAATCCCCCCCCCACCTTGGTTGTGACCTCTTCCTGGACCCTGAATGGGTCCTCCCTGCTGCCTCCAACCTAGTTCTGGACGCTCCTGTCCCTGGAACCCCTGAGCTCTCGGCTCCTCTCTCCTTCTTCCTTCCTGATGTCTTGCGCCTCCTTGCTCCTTCGACTCCGCCTCTGTTAGCCTTGCCAACTTTTTGACAAATGACGGGTTGGCCGCCTCCATGGCTATCTCCTCTGCCGCCCTTTCCATCAGCTCTTCAAAGGAAAGGGAGGCCTTCCGGGTCAAGCTCATCTTGAAGAAGCCCTCCTTCAGCCCAACGGTGAAGGCCATCTGGAGAGCATACCCTGACATCTCTTGGACCTCCAAGATCTCTTCTTGGAACCTGTCAACGTAGCAGGCCAGCGACTCCTCGACCCCCTGCCTTATCAGGAAGATGGACTCAGGACTCCTCTTACTCTTCTTGGAGGTGGAGAAGCGAAGCTGGAAGCTCCGGCTCAAGTGCTCGAACCCGTAGATCGACCTTGGAGGGAGTTGATGGAACTAGTCCCTTGCCTTCTCCTTCAACGTGATCGCAAAGAGGCGACACTTGAAGGCATCTGTCATCGGCCTGATGGATACCGCATCCTCAAACCATTGCAGGTGCTGGACGGGATCATCCTTCCCGGAATAGTAAGACATGTCTGGCTCTCTGAACCCCTCAGGAACGGGAGCTGAGATGATCAGCTCGCTGAAGGTGACCCCCTAAGGGGTGGTCTCGCCACTTCTACTCGTGCGGCCTGCTCGCCTGGGAGGTTGGTACTCGCCGGGCTGGAGAATAGCTCCCGCCGGTGAGGTCTCGCTCGACCCCATCTCCCATCCTCTCCTTCCCTGGCCTTCTTCCTGGTGCACTTCCTTCTCCCCCCGCTGGGGTCATCTCGCCTAGACCCCGGGGAGTCGGCTTCGTCAAGAGGGGGAGCTAGCTCCTGGGTGGTTGGGGTGGAGCTGCCACCCTGAGGAGCAATGCTTCGCAGCATCTCCATGATGCCTTGGATGGAGGTCATGAACTCCTGCCTCCCAACAAAGGGTCCTGGGTTGGGGAGCTCGCCGAGATCATCACTACCTCCCTGACCTCCAGTCATGACACTCTCCCGAGATTTTCTGTGTTGGTCACTAATACTCCCGAAACAGGGTGGATAATACACGCAAGTGCACGTGCATGTTCAAGTAATAAAGAGTGAATAAAGATCGTTTCTACGGAGAGGTGGTGAATTTGGCGCTTGCAATTACTAGTTGGACCTTTTCTCTAAATCCAAGTGAAAAATGATGATGATTTTGATTTAGAACTAACTGATTACGAATTTCTAAAATAAATTAAAATAAACTACAGTACCTTAGTAGAAAACTTTCAGATTCAGATTGGAGAAGTAATCTTGTGCGGTGATTTCTTATGTCTACTGCAATGAATTTATAAATGATGCTTTGTGAAAATGAGCGTGGAAAACCTTGCAACGATTTTAAAGTAGACAACCGTATCTCTCGATATTGGATGTCCCTAGTCCTCTATTTCCCCTCGGGTGAAATCGGAAACCGATTAGAGATTGAAAACCCGAGTTGCTAACACCTAGGAAAAAGACCGCATTAGTCATTAATAAAGTAAAAGTGAATTTGCTTGCAATTAGACTTCAACTGAACGGGTTTTTCTCCCGAATCAACGAGCAAAAGGTCCAAAACTTGAGCTAAATAACTTCTTTTTGAGAAGTTATCAGTCACTCTCCACGCTCACCGCAGCAAAGTGTTGAAACCAAAAACTTGTCTCTGTGGAGTTCGGGGTCCCTGGAAAGGGGTGACCTCACACCTACTACACTCAAGAGAACGTCACAGACCAAAGGATCAAGAAGCTAGAAACGGACCCTCAGCTCTAGCGTGGAGGTCCCACCTCACACTCGAAGGCTACCTGAGCACTTCCCCTCCCTAGCCAATGCTTGAGCTAGGGTGCCTTGAAGAGCTCTCTCTACTCTACCAAGAAGAAGCTAAGGGATGATGAAGCATAAAAGAAGTCCCCCTCCAAGGCACCCAAGGGGTCTATTTATAGTTTTTCCAAGTCCTGGGGATAAAATGACCAAAATACCCTTACGCCCAATATACCTTGGGCCAATAAAAAACAGCCACGCCGGGGGGCAGAGGGGTAATTCCCCCCCCCCCCCCCGAGGGCAAGACGGTAAAAGCAGGGGGCAAGGGCGAGAAGGCTGGGCGAGCTGGTGGCCTGCGAGCCGGGGTGGCCTGCGAGCTAGGGCGGCCTGCGAGCTGCGGCCTGGCGAGCTGGGCGGCCTGCGAGCTGGGGCGGCTTGCGAGATGGGCGGCCTGCGGCCCGATGAGCTGACTTGGGCGACCTGCGGCCTAGCGAGCTGGCTTGGGCGACCTGCGGCCTGGCGAGCTAGCCTACTTGGCGAGCTGGCCTCCTCGGTGAGATGGTATCCTGGGCGAGGCGGCGGTCTGGCGAGACGGGGCAAGGAGAGTTGCGCCTGGCGAGCTGGCCTACTTAGCGAGCTAGCTGCTGCGGTCTGGCAAAACGGCTTGGGCGGTCCTGCGGTTTGGCAAGACGGCTTGGGCGACCTGCGGTCGGGCTGAGGCGGCTTGGGGCAGGGCTGAGGCGGCTTGGGGCCGGGCTGAGGCGGCTTGGGGCCGGGCTGAGGCGGCTTAGGCCGCATGGGTCCGGCTCTTCTCCAAGTGCCTTGTGGGGAGAAATATTTTCTCCCCCTACTAGTAGTTGTTTCCAAGCCAGAGCCAAAATTGGCCACCGAGAGTGCAAAATCTCCAAAAAGCTTAAAAAACACGCTTACCTTGTTTGGGGCTCACTTCGCGAATACGGGGTTGTACACATGAATTAAACGTTTGATGATTCTACTCATCTAGTAGATCATCGTCATCCATGTCCAGGTCTACAGCTCCTCCATAATCTCCATCGTAGCCTGCAAGGAATTTCATGAGTCAGACTTGTTGAGAACCAAGGTCCAGCGGGATTGGGTGTGTGTGGACCGCATATTTGGGCTTCCCATCGCGTTCCAGTCTGGGTGTTGACCCCGGTGGGCCCCCGTGTGGCGGAATATCCCCGCCATCCCGTGGATGGATTAGTCCCACATTGCCTGCAGCGGGTGGTCCTTGGTGTTTATGTACCCCCGTCCCCCCTTACCATCACCTCGGGGTTTTGGGAAGATGTGTGGTGACGGGTGGTTTCCACATGGTATCAGAGCCATCCCGCTGCGGGGGTGTGTTTGAGAACCAAGGTCCAGCGGGATTGGGTGTGTGTGGGACCGCATATTTGGGCTTCCCCATCGCGTTCCATGTCTGGGTGTTGACCCCGGTGGGCCCCCGTGTGGCGGAATATCCCCGCCATCCCGTGGATGGATTAGTCCCACATTGCCTGCAGCGGGTGGTCCTTGGTGTTTATGTACCCTTGTCCCCCCTTACCATCACCTCGGGGTTTTGGGAAGATGTGTGGTGACGGGTGGTTTCCACATGGTATCAGAGCCATCCCGCTGCGGGGTGTGTTGAGAACCAAGGTCCAGCGGGATTGGGTGTGTGTGGGACCGCATATTTGGGCTTCCCCATCGCATTCCAGGTCTGGGTGTTGACCCCGTGGGCCCCCGTGTGGCGGAATATCCCCGCCATCCCGTGGATGGATTAGTCCCACATTGCCTGCAGTGGGTGGTCCTTGGTGTTTATGTACCCCGTCCCCCCTTACCATCACCTCGGGGTTTTGGGAAGATGTGTGGTGACGGGTGGTTTCCACAAGACTCTATAAATTCATAAACATATGCAGTAACATTTAAAGTTAACTAGCTCTTACTAAATGAGCTTAGCACTTCTAGCAACAATGAAGTAACTCAGTCAGCATCTCATCCAGTCTAACTAGGACTAGTCATGTTACCTTACTCATTACTGATCACTATGTGCCTTACCAACACATGTGGGCACACATCACGTGCAACATTATCAAATGTGGAATAATGTGTTGTGACCAATAATGTTTAGATTAACATTTACAACGACTTTCAATTCCCAGTTGAATAACTCTTGAATCAACTTACAATGGGAGGACGTTAGGTTATCAAGTGTGAAATAACCAGCATCCAACCATCTTGGGTTATCATCAAGAAATTATTTGGGGTTTTCAGTCTGTTGCTATTTAGATGCTTGAATGTTGACAGCTATAGGCTCGTACGTATCAAAACATAAACGTTGGAGAAAAGTTTCATATTTCTATGAACTTTAATCTTATTTCCCCCGATATTTTGATTGTGAGAGTTCTATTTAATTCTTTAGTAAGGGCGTCTGCAACATTATCTTTTGACCTCACATCAACGAGGTTCACAATCACTTGACTCGTAAGGGAGGTTAACCAGGCTTGTTTCATTCGTAGTTGCCTCTTTTGCTATTGAACAATGTGTCCGTAGCAATCGTTTTAGTACCCTGATTGTCGTAGTAAACTGCAACAGAACTCAGTTTCAGGCTCGACAGTGGAATGTCCATCACCAAATCTCTTATCCACTCTACCTCTTCACCAGCTGAAGCTAGAGCATAGAGTTCAGATTCCATAGATGAGAGTGTAATGTACGACTGTCTCTTGGACTTCCAGGCTATAGCTGCTCCTCCTAGTGTGAAGAGGAATCCACTAGTGGACTTGCTGTCATTTACTTCTGAGCACCATGATGCATTAGAATATCCTTCCAGAACTGGAGGATGACCACTATAACATAAAACATACTGTCGGGTGTGCTTTAAGTATCTCATCAGCCTATCAAGAGCATCCCAATGGTCTTGGCCAGGATTGTTAGTGAACCTACTTAACATGCCGACCATAAAGGCTATGTTAGGTCTCGTACAGAACATATCGTACATGAGGCTACCAAGCAGTTTAGAATAATCTAACTGTCGAACCGCAGCTCCATGATTGGGCTTTAAGTGGTTAGAATAATCGTATGGTGTCTCAGCCGCTTTAACGTTTACTTTATCCCCACGTGTCCAACATGGACTGGATGTAGTGGCTTTGACTTAGGGACATGTCATGTTTACCAAAGCTCACTTGCATACCTAGTATAGTGTCAACTACACCGAGGTCTGTCATGATAAATTCTTTAATTAGACCTGACTTTACGTCATCCACTTCGGATTGATCAGATCTAAGAATAAGCATATCATCCACGTACAAGCATATTATGGCGACTTGGTATGATCTATGACATATGTAAAGACATTTGTCTGAGTGACTCGACATGAATCCCATGTTCTTTACAGTATAGTCAAAATTCTCATGCCATAATTTTGGTGTCTGTTTCAATCCGTATAGCGACTTTAAAAGCTTACAGACCTGTTTTCGTGACCGTCTACAATGAAACCTTCAGGTTGACTAATGTAGATCTCTTCGGTCAGATCTCCGTTCAAGAACGCAGTCTTAACATCCATTTGATGAACAATAAAGTTCTCAATGGCCGAAATAGCAAGAAGAACCCTAATGGTTGCTAAGTGACACACGAGTGAGTATACATCAAAATAGTCTACTCCGCTTACTTGTGTGAAACCTTTAGCCACCAGGCGTGCTTTATACTTAGCTACGCTACCATCGGGATTTAGCTTCTTTTTCAGAACCCACTTGCACCCTACAGTTTTAGCCCATTTTGGCTTATCAACTAACGTCCAGGTGCCGTTCTGAAGGAGAGAGTTCATCTCATCCTCAATAGCTTCTTTCCAGAGTAGGGAATCCCTTGATCTCATCGCTTCCTTAAAGGTAGATGGATCATCCTCAATGTGGTAAGTGACAAAATCACTACCGAAGGTCCTGGGGTTTCTTTCTCTCACTGAAGTCCTCCTAGTCTCTAGGCCAGAGTTATCTACCGGAACGGAATAGGAGGTGCTCAGTACTGATTCAGGATCTTTCTCAGTAATAGTTGCTTCCATATATGGGATCGTTAAATTCTTATCTTTGAGGAATATCCTCGAAGAACACTGCATCCCTAGATTCTATTATGATATTATTAGAAATATCAAGGAACCTATCTGCAGCACTATCTCCAGCACAACCTAAGTAGACACATGTATTGGTCCTAGGTCCAACCTTAGACCGTCTAGGGTCAGGAACCCTGACATAGGCTATACATCCCCAGGTCTTAAGTCTAGTTAAAGACGGGGTCGCTTAAACCAAAGCTCGTAGGGTGTAACATCTAACTTAGCTGGAGGAACTTTATTCAGAATGTGATTCGCAGTCAAGACTGCTTCTCCCAAATAAGCGGAAGGCATGCCTGCAGTGAGCAGCATAGAGTTCAACATCTCTGTTAACGTTCTATTCTTGCGCTCGGCTATGCCGTTAGATTGGGGGGAGTAAGGAGCAGTGGTTTCTGCTATAATACCCTGTGAAGCAAGGAAGCATCTAAACTCACTGGACATATATTCTCCTCCTCTATCACTCCTAAATCTCTTTATTTTCATGCTTAATTGGTTTTCTACCCTTGTTTTGAAAAGGCAAAATTTTTCAAACGCTTCTGTATTTAGTTTTAAGTAACGAAATATGACAAAATCTCGTGTAGTCATCTATGAACGTGATCATATACTTTCTTCCACCTCTAGTGACAAAACTCTTAAAGTCACAAATATCGGAATGTATAAGCTCAAGAGGTGTTGTGCTCCTAGTAATCGTGTCAAAAGGTTTCCTAGTGATCTTAGTATGAGCACACACTTCACATTTTCCAAGAGAAGACTTAGTGTCTAATGTGATCTTGTGAGTTCTAGCTACTTGGAATATTTTCCTGTAGTTTACGTGTCCTAGTCTCTTATGTAGAGTCCTAGGGCTAACTAAATTCAATTGAACTTGTTGCACTACTTCATTTTTAGACTCAGACGGTACATCCTATTTTGGACGTAAGCATATCCAAAGTGGTGAGAGTTAACTGACAGAGTCACTCTACCGCTACAGAAGTTAACGGACATACCGGCATCACACAATAAACTAATAGACACTAAGTTAACAATACAGATAAAGAAGGAATAAATTTTATGTTCTTTAAAATTAAAGACTTACCTGAGGAGAGCATCAGAGTTGCGTTCCCCACCTTTAATACGTCAGTTGTTCCTCCATCTACTACAGTCACTGATTCGTTTGCATTCTTCAGCTCTGTTAAACGATTAGCATTGTTGCAAACGTGGCATGTTGCCCCAGAATCCAGGAACCACTCCTTGCTGGCCTGCTCGTGTCCAACTATGAAAACAAAGTCGGATGGCTCAGCTTGACTAACCAGATGGGCCTGGTTAACCTCTTGTGGTGCCTTAGTTATTTCCTTCCTCGGTAACTTGCAGTCAGATGCGCAGTGTCCCCACTTATTGCAGTTAAAACATTTACCCTAAATTTCTTAGAGGGTCTACTCGGTCCTGCAACCTGGGGGCTACTATGAGATGTTTTGGTCTTGTGAGGGGTAGGAGCACGCTTAGAGCTTGAAATCATGTGGCAGCAGCCTTCCGCTTGCCAACAGCTTCCAAAGAGTGCTTCGTCATGTTCTCGTCTCAATGCGTATGAAACGCTTGAGGTCACTCAGACCAACCTGCATCTTTTTGCGATACATTTCCGTTTTGAAATTGTACCATGAGAAGGGCAATTTATACACAATCGTGCCCGCAACAAAACTATCTGGCAGACTAATAGACTCACTATGCAAGGAATCGACTAAATTTTCAAACTCTGATACCTGAGGGAGAATGTATTTCTCCTCGTCGAAGCTGAAGGAGTGGAACGTGTCCACCAGATGAGCCTTGGAGAGGTCCTCCTCCTGCTTGAAGTGCTCCTCCAGTGCTTCCCAGATCTCCTTAGCAGACTGCATCTTGATGTAGTTCTTGGCCAGGCTGGAGGAGAGGCAGTTCAGTAGGTAATCCCTACAGAAGTCCTCATCTTCAACTCAATGTGCCTCGTCTTCAGTCCCAGCAACGTCAGCACGAGTAGTCTTGATGGTGTAGAAGACGTTCAAGTATTTCATCCCGAACTGGGTGTTCAACTTACAGTCGTTGAACTCTGTGGCTGTGAACTTCTCAAGCTTGTTCATGGGCACTGGAGAGGAGAAGCTGGAGTTCCTCATCCCTTCACTTGCTTACAAACCCAAACACAGAATCTGCCAGAAGAGAACACGGCTACCATTGAAGAGCAAACTGGATCGACTTCACTGGATCGGCTCCACGGGCTCAGCAACCTTGCCGGAAGAGTCAAGGCAGCAGGGCTGACCAAGATGGGTACCAGGCGACGGAAGGAGGCTGACCAAGATCTAGGACCAGGAGGAGGCGATCGATGATAGGGAAGACGCGATCAACGACTGGGAAGAGGCGTTCGTCAACCGGAAAAGATGATCGTCGATCGGGAAAAAGTCGATCGTCGAACTCCTTGGCGATCGTCGAACGAGAAACGATCGTCGAACGGGAAACGATCGTTGAACTCCTTGGCGATTGTCGAACGGAAACGATCGTCGACTGCAAGCCCTTGTTTCGCTACGGGAAGACGCGACGGCGAGCCCTTTGAAGGCAGCGGATTTGGCACCGGGACCAGGCGGATCGTGAAAACCAGCGGCGGCCTCCTTATCCGAGACCAGGAGGCTGCGGTGGCGTCGAGGAAGACATGAATCGTCGAATGATCGCGACAAAAAGACGCGACGGCTAGGGCCCCGGGGAAGACGCGAACGGCGACGGCGTCCTCATGCCATAATTCTGCGACGGGGAAGCGGCAGCGGAGCACGCGATCGACGAGCGCGACGGAGATGATCGGGAACGATGGGAACCTTAAAATCGGGAACGAGCGCCAGACGGAGCTGTTTCGAGAATGAAGAGGTCGCTCGAAATATCTGGAGGAGAGTCTAAGTGGAACTCACTCCCCGTTGCCCCCAGCTAGATTTATATAGAGTTAAACCTAGGGTTTATACGCGCAAAGCCCCTGAGCCCGTTATTCGTCCGAATATACACTTACATATTTTAGCATCACTTTCTACCACACTTAAATTATTGTGATTTCATGTTTCATCATTTTAGCTCGGGTCCTGCTCTAACGAGCGTTTGACTTTCTGAAAGAGCGTTAGTTGGGGATAACCGTGAGTTGAGTTATTCCTCCAAAGTTTGCCCCAAATAATGTGCTCTCATGCTCATGACGCTCATTGTCTAAAGTTGAGCAACACGTTGATTTGAGAAGGATGTCTGCCCGAATCATTTCATGTCAAGCAGGCAGGCCGACGCAGACCGATGTGTGCTAGTCTTTTATTTATTAAAATACTTGTGAATTGCTTGCGGTAAAAAGTAGCTGGTCGGTCACTTCCGCAGACCGTTCGTACTGGTGCGGGAAGGTCGACGACTCGTGACGATAGGGAGATGTGTACCACGGGTGATCGGTCGTTTTATACCCCGTTAGATTCCTCCGTTGACCGGCCTAAATCTCAGATTCCACCGATGTCACAGACGACTACACCAAGAAGTGGCAGGACTGGCCACTGTCACCGACGGCCACATTGGTGAGGCCCATGAGATTCGTTACCCTGCTGTAAGAGAAGCGATCCACACTATGTCGACATAGGATGTGTGCGCCAGTTTTGAATATTTGCGGTGTGTTAGTGGGTTTGAACACCTGCGGTGTGATTACAGGGGTTGAGTACATGTTGATTGAGTGACTGCTAGTAGAGCTAGTTTTAAATAACTGTTGATATTATTGTTGCTTTCAGGGATGCTGTAATATTCAGATTTCTACTCCTAACATATGATATAAAAATGCATTATATTGAAATGCTGATGTTAACTCTTTTTTGCATCGGTTATTTACTTATTGTTGGGTACTTAGGCTCGTCTTCAGGATATGAATCCGTGAAAGAGATGTATTTCCACTTCGTTTTGTGACTAACGGTTATTTAAAAAACCATTCACATGAAACATAGCACCGCGAAGCCCAGTTATCGTGTGACGACGTACCAGCAGTTGAGACTACCCGAGTAGAAGCACGCTCATCATCTCTAGACTTCTGAAACATGAGTTTCTAGAGTATGAAGAGTGAGAGAGAGTTCTAGTGATAGATGTTTTGGAGCCCATGAGGCGTTCGTGTATAATCTGTGGCTACGGCTTGGTTTTACTAGTATGATATATATAGTTGCTTAAAAACGCGGAACCCGTTTTTAGCAAAAAAAATGCGGAACACGCATCTTTTGAAAATAAGCATATTTTCATGCTTTTTAGGCAAAGTGTTCAACATGAAAGTTGTAGATCTCATCGAGATCTAGAAATTTCATGACTTTTATGTTTAACATTCTTTTTGATTTGAATCTGTTTAGGCCCCCAATTTGGGCCCCCAAAAAGTCACTTCGAACATATGTACGGACGCCAGGGGGTGGCATGACTATTTTGGGGGCCCAAATTGTGGGAATAAACGGCTTCAAATCAAAAATTGATAAACATAAAAGTTGTAGATCTCGTTGAGATCTACAACTTTAATGTTGAACACTTTTACTAAAAAAAACACATGAAAGTGGACATATTTTCAAAAGAACAAGAAACCCGTTTTTTTTTTCTAAAAACTGGTTCCGTGTTTTTACATTAAATCGGGGGTGCGTGTGTGCATGTCTGCCTGTGTGTCTGTGTGTGTGTGTGTTTACGTACATATATTTGGTTGGCTCTCTGTGATTTGCTCTCGTATTTATGATGTGTTGTAATATGTTATGATTCTTGACTTTCAAGACGACCAACTAGTGCTTATGAGAGTGGGTTGTTGCCACTCGAGAAACACTGGGTGGACGTCTTGGATAGTAAGGCCCGTCTCTGACCCGACCCGGACAAAGGTTGGGAGAGGGGGTCTTATAATATCCTATTAGGTATGAAAGTTAAATTTGACAAGGGTCAAGTTATCCTTAATCAAACTCATTATATAGAACAACTTTTTTCTGCCTAGGGATATAAAGACTTTAGGATAGTTGAGACACCGTTTGATCACAATGTTACGTTGAATCTTAATGTGGAGAGCAGCGTTGATCAAGTAAAATATTCTAAATCATTGGTAGTCTCTGTACGCCACAATTTGTGCAAGACTAGACATTGTCTTCTTGGTTGGTGCGTTGAGCTGTTTTACCAGTAGTCCAAGCAAAGAGCATTGGGATACCCTAGACAGACTATTGAGATACCTAAGTGGTACTAAGATCATGTTTTATGCTACACTAGTTACCCTCCTACTGTGGATGAGTACTTTGATGCCTCATGGTGTTCAGAAGTTGGGAACAACAAGTCTACTAGTGAACATATATTCACTTTGGGTGGAGTTGCTATTACTTGGAAATTCAAATGATAGACTTGTATAGTTTTGTCGTGTATGGAAGCCGAGTTATTTGTCTTACCTTTGGCTGGTGAAAAGACAGACTGAATCAGGAACATGATTTCTGACATTCACTTGTCTAGGTTACAAGTAAACTCATTGAACTTGTATTGTGATAATCAAACAGCAATTCAAGTCGTTAAGAATGTTGTCTATAATACTAAGAGGAGACATGTACGACTAAGTCATGCTTTGTTGAATTCTAAAAGAAAAGATATTATCACTTTGATCGGTGTGCGTTCGAAGGATAACCTGACTAATCCATTGACGAAAGGAATGCCCAAAGACCGATTAATCAAAACAGTGGGAGAAATGAGACTAAAGACATTTTAGTTCAGTCTTAGTTCAAGGTTATACGGTTTAGTTCAGTCGTAGTTCAAATGTTTTGATTTTTCATTGTCAAAGCAAGCATGTTGTGCTATGTTGATGTTCTATGTTGCTGAGTACGGATCTGGTAAGTTGTTTCATTTCAAATCTGATGCTAACAATTTCACATGGATTCTATTATCTTACTTTGAATGAGAGTGTTATTCCAAACTTGATAGCACGATCTGATTTGGTTTGATTTTTCTTCTATTAATTTGTTTCATTCCAAACTTGATGAATTCCAGTTAACTTTAGAATGACAGTAACTGTGACATTCTATATAGGAACACATATAGATGCAGTGTCCGGTAGTCCAAAAATATTTTTGTTTGAAAACAGATAACGGATTCTGAGGTTAAACCTATAATACTCTGAGTATGTATCTTTCTTGCTTATAAGTACTACGTTCTTATAGTAGAACTAGATACATGTATATTTTTAAAAGTCTGAATTCATTTTTAAATGAAATTCTTATTCGAAAATTATAAGAGATGCTAGAGATGGAGGAGCAATTGGTGTTTAGTATCTGTTGAGGATGCCCTATTGTACATCTAAGGACGATGACATCTTGAGTATTATTGTTGTTTCTTTTATCTCCGCTCAGAGCACTGTGTAGCTCTCCCTTTGTACACCTGTGTTTGAACTATTTTGCTCTCTGTTGATTTGGGGTGCTAGTCTTATAGGGCATGTGCCCTGATTATACCTGAGAATATGTTGTAATGCGGCTGAGTTTTATTTTACTTATGCGTGCATACACTTTTCTGTTAAAATCTAATATGTTTAATAGGTGTTGAACATGGTTATAAATGATTCACGATTGATTGAACATTTCACAAACCACCCTTTCTCTAACGTCGAGTTTACGAGGGACATATGAAGAGATTGTTGGATAATTAGGTAATATGTCAGCGCATGTCGAAACCGACTCGGAAGGACCTAATGAGTTTTGTGTCACTCTAGGGCAAGGCTCTACGTTGGAGATACTACAAATAGTCATTACAAACTTGATGATCTACTGTGGACTATCTTGAGCGGAGTCTCAACAAACCGCATCCCCATGTCATGAAATGTGGCTATCTGCGCCCCATAAATACGTGTTTTAAGTTTAAGAAATGTTATCAAGTATTGATAATAATATAATTATACACACAATCACGAGTGATAGCCCTTGCGCTTTGTTCCTATTCCTAACTGCGGTCATGACGGGCTCTGCTCCTGTGAGAACACAATTTTTCAAATTAAAGAAATATATATATATTATTTTAAATTACATTAAAGAAAGAACATATAAATTAAATAGTTTTAAAATTTTAAAATAAAAACGAGTAAATTTGGAAAGCTTAATGTTGCATTAAAAGGTGTTTTTCACTTTTAAGATATCACTCACCTCGTCAGACAGAAGGACACATGTTTTGATCAAAGATTGTTTGAGATAGTTAATGTTGAAGAAAAAGCTACTGATCGAATAGAATTGTTAGAGAAGCAATGATAAGAAATTTGCATATTATTTGGAAGTACGTGCTTAAGTGCAGATCGATTAGAACTCTTTTGTTTAAACGGTTTGGTAGAACAGTTTCTTAAAATCAATCTAAACCCTAATACAAAAAAACATCAAAATTACTCCCCAAAGTCATCCTCTTTTATTAAATTAGTCCCTCAAGTTTTAAAAGTTGGAAATAGGTCTCTTATATTTAATGCAACTTTGATTTCAGTCCTATATAACGTTTTCGTTCAAAACTGAGGCAAAACAGTAAAACTGTATTTATTTTAAAAATAACATGACACCCTAACCCTCAAAACCCTCATCTTTCTGCTCGGGCATTTCTCTGACGGCGCTGAGTTCTTCTCGTGGCCTAAATCTTCTGCGCTAGCTGCTACAAGTGAGGGAGTTGATGTCGTCGATGACATTTCTTTCCCTCTGTGCCGCTTGGCTGCCGGCGACAAGTTCTTCGCGTGCCCTAGATCTTCTGCGAGAGCTGCTATAGGTAAGACGAAGCTTTCAAAAGTGTTGATGGCCATAGTTGTAATGTTCGGCTGACTCCATGAAATTCCAAGGTGAGAGAACTGCGAATCATTGAGGTTGTTTATTTGACTCTGTTTTTTTGTTTTTTGAATTGATAAAAAATAGAAGCCCCAGTGTTTTTTTTGTTTTTTTGAGTTCCAGATCTCTTGTTTAATTGTAGATTACTTTGTTACTTTGTTGCTGCAAGAAGGTCGATAGCGTATGCAATGACGAAGCTTTCAGATCTCCAGTGATCTTGATAGTTCAGATCTACAGTAATCTTGATAGTTCAGATCTCTTTTTAATTGTAGACAACTACTCCAACAAGTGTTGTAATGTCTCGTACCCTTGAATTGAATGACGAAGCTTTCAAAATGTTGATAATGATGGTGAAGATAGTGCCCTAGACATCCCCTTTGAGAATGAAGAAGAATTGTTTGATGATGCTGATTCTAATGTTGATACTTTAGCCCATAGGCCTAGCCATGATTCCAAGGAGACATCGGTCACACTAAAGGATAATAGTGATGAAGATTATCTAAGTGATTCAATTCAATCACTTAGTAGTGATGATGACGATGGACCTTCTCTTAGTAGAAATCCTCGGCAACCTATTTTTACAATGAAGAATATGAAAGAAATGAAATGGGAACCAGGGCTAGTTTTTAAATCCAAAGAGCATTTTAAAGATGCAGTCACAACCTACTCAATTCATAGCGTTGTAGGTTTAAAAATTAATGAAGAATGATAATAGAAGAATCAGGTACAACTGCAAGCTCGGATGTAATTGGCAGATATATGTTGCACCCAATGAAAAATCAAGATACTTGGGAAGTAAGAACTGTTAAAGATAAACACTCTTGTAGTAGAGAATTTAATAATAAAATTTTTGAGTGCAAAATGGTTGGGTAAACGTATAAAGTCAAAGGTTAGAGAAAATCCAGGCATTGAAGCAAAACAAATTGTTGAAAAGGTAAAAGAGAAATGGGTGGTTGGAATTACTAAAGATAAAGCTGCAAGGGCAAAGCTAAAGCAAGTACAACTCTTGAAGGTAGTGTTGCAGACCAATATAACTATCTGAATCTGTACTGTGCTGAACTATTGAGATCAAATCCGGGAAGTTCAGTGTTCCTCAAATTTCAGTGGCCTCCTGAATTTTATAATGAATCTATTATACCCCCATCACGATCGATTATTCCACGATTTGAGAGGGTGTATGTTTGTCTTTCCGGATGCCGAGAATCATTCAAAGAATGTAGGCCTATTGTAGGGTTGGATGGATGTTTTTTTAAAGGATATTATGGTGGACAACTATTGACATCAATTGGGAGAGATCCCAATGAAAAAATGTTACTGATAAGCGTATGCAATTGTTGAGGCTGAGAATAAATTCTTGGAGTTGGTTTTTTGACAATCTTATAAGAGATATTGGATCTCACGGAATCACATATATATCAGATCAACAGAAGGTATGTGTTATTATGATCAAATTTTATTATCCTTGTACTCTTCTTTTTGTTAATGTTTTTGCACAGCATTATCACTTATAGAAGTCCATATTCATGTTATAGAGCACACTGAATTAGTCCACACTCATGTTATACAACGCACTAAATTAGTCTACAATCCTGTTATACATCACAATTAATCGAGCATATATACTTTTTCTTACTTGTAGGGATTAGTCCAAACTTTTAAAGATTTATTGCCGGGTGTGGATCATCGCTTCTGTGTTCGACATCTATATAATAATTTCAGAAAGAAAATTTCCTAGTAAAAACTTGAAGTGTCTGTTATGGAAGGCCGCCAATGCAACATATGAAGAGGATTGGGTTAGGACTATGAATGAGATAAAAGATATATCAAAGCGGGCATGTGAGCCATCTTAGTGCAATCGACCAAACATTATGTGGTGCAAGCACTCGTTTAGTGAACATCTGGTATGTGATGTTTATTGTTAACAATATGTCGGAGGCATTCAACCGGGTTATTTTAGATATGAGAGACAAGCCCATACTTACAATGCTTGAGGACATTCGAGTTTATTTAATTGTAGGTGGGCTAACATTAGACAAAGAATTGTGAAACAAGTTGGTGAGGTGAACCCAAAAATTGCAAAGAAGATTGATGAGGAAGCAAAGCTAAGTGGTATGTGGATGCCAATATGGTCAAGTGACCGGATATTTGAGGTAGTGCACGTGTCTGTAAAATTTGTGGTTTCATTCGATAGTTTCTTTTGTTCATGCGGAAAATGAGACTTAGCGGCCTACCTTGCCGTCATGCTATTAAGTTGCATGATTACTTAAAACTTGATATAAATACATTTGTGCCTGATTGCTTTAAAAAAGCAGCATATATATCATGTTATAGACATTGTATATTACCTACCAATGGACAAAATCTATGGCCAACTATAACAACGACACAAATTCTTCCACCGATTCGACGACGGGCTCCAGGTAGGCCAAAAAAGAAACGAACAATGGATGTGAACGAAAGAGAAATCCCACAAGGATGAGACGAACAAACAACACATTACATGTTCAAAGTGTGGAGTCAAAGGACACAACAAAAGAAATTGCAAGCCAACTTGAAGAATTTAAAATGGTACAATGATAATGTCATCTAAAGTTTATTTCTCATAACTAAAATATGAAATCTAATTTTTATGTTTTTTTTCAGGTAAAATCACGTGAAGATCGGAGCAATTGGAGTTGGTGCTGAATCTGAAATACATCCTTCATTTGATCTTTGGGATCATTATGGTTTTTGGCAATTTTTTGTATTTTGGAATCATATGTATTCTTCATTGATGTTGGGCACACATGTATCTTTCATTTGATTTTTGGAATATGTTTGCTACACAAGTACACACTAACAATATGCAAGTTTTTTATAAAAATATTTCACATGTACTGAAGCAATATCCCTGCATCGCTCATCTTGAGTAGTAGTTATTTCCTTCAAAGTTGTTTAATGTTTAATCACCGCAGCCTCTATCAAAGCTGTTAATCAAGAAAATATACGTTTTATGTTGTCAAAAAAAATCTAGAGTAGTTATTTAAAAAAATAAAATGATGTTATTTTAAAAAATATGCGCTATTTTGTTAATTTATGAATCTATTTAACACCAATTATGTTGCTTTTCGTTAGCATATTCCGTTAACTAGGACTAATTTCAGGTTTTCATTAAAGTTGAGGACTGATTTCCAACTTTTAATACTTTAGGGACCAATTTCACAAAAGACCAGAACTTTGGGGACTGATTTCATAATTTTGCCTACCAAAAAATACACAATAAATAAACTTTTTTTTCTTGGAGCTTTTATAAGCAATCTTAGGTGGTGTTTGGTTTGCTTGATTGCCTCCGTGAATTTGCGCCGAAACGGAGTTTTTGTTTTAAGCTGCTTTTGGGTTGACATATTTACAAAAACTCCATTTATTTGATTCCGCCACTTTGCCCTGTTATCCATCCGCAATTGTAAACTCCAGTCCATCCGCACCTCCTCCAGATCTTCCTCCCGACGCAGCGAGAAGACCGCGACAACTGCAGAGGCACCAGCCGATCTCGCTGCTGCTCCCGCCTAACCGTCCGCTTCTTCTTCTTCTTCTTCTCTCTTCTTCTTCTTCTTCTTCTTTTGCTCCCGATGGCCGACCAGTAAACTTTGATTCGGTACCTCAACTTGTTCAAACCTTACATAGTGGACGCCAACAAACCTCTACCAAGATGATCGCACCAAAATCATCCCCAATTCCTGCTCATGGAATTCGCCGTCGTTACCAAGACCCTCCGAAGTCCAAAGATCAAAAGATTTTCAAAAAAAATCTTCCCGGTTAGATTAAAAACGAGAAGAATAGTACAGAGATAATCAGTCATATTCTTCCCCAAAATCCTATTGAATGGAAACATTTGAGTGCAACTCAACTTTGATTTTTTTATAAGAGACCGTGAAATATGCCTGCAACAATTAAACTTTCATCATGCCAGAGATCCTGGTTTTGCATTTGTTGTGAAAGGGGTAAATCATCTCTGTCAAGCTTTCCTGATGCGCCATTTTGTCCGTAAAAATCCGAGAAATGAGCACCTGATTCACGTTTCTTTTGCCAAAAAAAGCAGATGAAAAGCCCGCATACAGCAAGCACAGATGATTAAAAATTTCTGCCATCCAAAATAGTTGACCATTTGAATCCAGAAATTTTGGAAATTGGATCTCAGAAATTTTAGTTTTTTTGTTCCTTCCCATCGAGAGGAGTTGTTCTGGAAATGCAATCGGAATCAAAAATTGTTAATCAAGAACTCTGTTTTGTAAAACTCATTATCTTGTGTGGTTGGGTGATTATGATTTTATTAGCAAAAAAAATTTCGCTCAAAACTCTGTTTTGTATCCAAACAATTTTTCAAAAAACTCATGTTTTGTAAACTCTGTTTCACTCAAACAGTTTTTTAACAAAACTCTGTTTTTTCAAAATCGGCATTTTTTCTATCAGCAACAGTTCATCAGCAGCCTTCCATGAGCAACAGTCTAACCAAACAGAGTATTATTATGTCAAATAACAAAAGAAAATTAGAAATTTCAAAGCATCGCAGTCAACTTCAATAAGGAATAGCTTGGCATGCCATGACATCCACAATGAGTTTCACACTAACATAAACAATCCACCCAAGAGATTATTCTGCAATATTCTATTAAACTTTGCATAACAAGATGGGACCAGGAAGAGGACAATTCCCAACAAGTTTTAAGCTACGGATGGAAAAAAAAAACGCAGGTAAGATGGACTGAAGGGCTTTCAGTTACCTTCGGTGGATGCAGAAATCCTAATTCAGCGAGATGCGTCTCCGTGGCTTACTGCTTTCACGCGCAATGGAAACCCCAAGCAGGGAACGACAAGAGAACAGGAAGAGAGGGATGAAGTGGGCGTGGGAAGAGAACGAATCGCGGATGGGCGGGAAGAGGGGCACCACACTTTCTTCTAATTTTTTTTGCATGTACAAGACGTACTTTGAAAATATGTCAAATTTTACGCTTTTTAGAAATACTTCTTGTACATGCATTTTTAGGAAAATTGTTCAACACAAAAGTTCTAGATCTCGTCGAGATCTACAACTTTTGTGTTGAACACTTTTTCTAAAAATGCATGTACAATACGTATTTCCGAAAAAACATGAAAAATTAAGAGACATGCTTTAGGTGGCGTTTGATTGGACTTATAACCTGCGATGAGGTTGAAACGCACTGTTATTTTCAGCATAAGCTGTGTTTGACACGGCTTATTTAAAAAACTCCGTTTTACTTCTACGTTGTTTTAATACATAACCCCAGCCGTGGTTATTTGTTGCGGTCAGCCGCAAAAGCATGAGCCATCCCCTCTTTGCTTCGCGCTTTCGCTGCAACCTAGGCCTGATAACTTTCCCGATCGCCATCTTTGCAAGCAGCCAAATCCCGATCGTTTCCGATAGTAGATTGGCTCATCAAGGCTGCCGACGCTGCCAACGCCGATCTGCCGGAGCTTGACGACGCATTTCCCGTGCCACCTACTATGGTTCTTCCCATTCGAGCAAATCTGCAAGAACGAGCATCCGCCGGCGAATAGAAAATCTCACCATCCAAATCCATGTGCTGCAGCGCATCAGAGACGAGTAAGGGATCTACACTGTCACTTTCTAGGTATCAGGCGAGAGAGCGTGCCCGGCATAGGGCGGCAAAAGAGAAGGAGAACGATGAAGACGCATCCCATCATCAAAACCTCATCACGCACAGCTCCTTCACTGATCTTCTCAATGCAGGCCCGACCGTTGAAGTGGGAGATTGCGGCACTGATTTTGATCAAAAACATCTCAGGCCTCAGCTGCCATCTTCCACGGCCGATTATGTGGGTCAGGATGGGTTGTTTGGGCAGACACATAGAATTCCGCATTTGTTGCCGGGTTATTCTACTTCCCTGATGCATCTCGGAAACAATCCTCACATGGGAAGGGGGGGGATGATGGCATACAATGCTGCTTCTGCCGGAGAACATCAGGAAATGCAGCAGTTTTCTTTCATGCAGGATCATGTAATCCCCGTCTCAGCTCCAGGGGTTGACTATGATCTCAACGTCTCCATTTCTTCTGTTTTTTAGTGGATTTAATAGGGGGACCCTCAGTCCAATTCATCTCATCACCACCACCTTGTTGATGGCCCAAATTTACCCTTCTTTTTGTAAGTGTATATTCGGACGAATAAACGGGCTTGGGGGCTTTGCGCGTATTAAACCATAGATTTAGTCATATATATATCTAGCTGGGGGCAACGGGGAGTAAGTTCCACTTACACTTTCCTCCGGATGTTTCGAGCGCCTTTACACTTTTTGGCACAACTCTTCCAATTGCAGCAGCAGAGGGAGCCTCCTCGGAGGGTCAGTTCCATGGCGGTTTCAATGGCCGCTTGCAGGTTTGCTGCAATGAAACACACAGACACCCCAAGCTTAAGGGGGAAGGGAAGGGTTGAAGTCTGCTTGAATCTATGCAATGCTTCAGTTCACGGTAAGCTTTCTTATAGTCTATTCCTGAATTTTCTTATTTGTTTTGATTTTTGTAGAAGTATTGCAAGTTTAATTTTACAAGGATATACTACTTTTGCAAGTTGCTTGCATCAAAGTCAATCATCTTCTTCATATTTGAAAAAAAAATGGCTAAAACTCCGTTTTGAATCCAAACAACTTTTCGAAAACTCTGCTTTGTAAACTCTGTTTCATTCAAATAATTTTTTAACAAAACTCTATTTTCCAGAATCAGCACTTTTTCAATCAGCAACAGTTCATCAACAACTTTCCATCAGCAACAACACAACCAAACAGAGTTTTAAGCATTTCCAAAACTATTTTGCCCTTGACAACTCCCAAAATTAGGAATTGTTTTTTTTTTACCGCTTGAAAAGTGATACTCACAGTCAAACAGTCGCAAACACCCTTTTTAAAAACGCTCTATTCCATTTTCCAACAACTAGACAAACAAACAGTCACAAAAAAAAAACGTTTGCTTTGCTAATGGAGTTTTTTCATCAGTTTCAAATAGGGCCTAAAGATGGACTCATTTATCATATTTCGCTTTTGAGCCTCCATGAGGTCCATTTAAAATGAGTATCACTTTGTTAGAAATGAGTATCGTCACTGATAAAACTTTATTATAAATCATTCAAAATTTGCATCAAATGGCACCTTTGATAAATCATTTTTATTTGAAGAAAAATGATAACATTTATCATAAATCTTTTTTACTTTGCTGGGGAATCACGCGGCACTCTCGACCGGACTTATTCAACCGTCTTAACTCGTGAGCGGCCGAGCGAGCCAACAGTCAAAGAGTATCTGGTTGCTGGTTCATAAAGTCTGACTCATGAAATTCCTTGCAGGCACTGGTGAAGATGGAGCAGAAAAAATGGATTTTGACATAGATGATGATGATCTACTCTCTGAGTAGAATTATTACACATTTCTCTGTAGTCATTTTTTATTTTCTAGACTGGTTATTATTGAGTAGCACTTTTTTCTTTGGATGCATTATGTTATATTTTAAACTCAAGTTTATGTTTTTTTTTTAAAAACTGTGCTAACTTTTATGTAAATGTGTAAGGTCGGAAACTTATTTTGATATACTGTACTTTCTGCACTCGGAAACGTACACGTTATTTGTCACAAATATAGGAGAAGGTTGTTATGTGTATATTTGGACGAATAATGGGTTCGGAGGAATAACGGGTCAGTTCGGTTACACGGTTAACCCATAACCGTAGTAACTTCTAAGGGTTTGTCTATTTATACCACCTAAATCCTCATCCGGATGCTTCGAGCAACACTTTCACAACATTTACGATCGCCGCTACTGTGCTAAATATAGCCTAAAAATGTCACATTAATATTATTAAGGGTTTAGGGTCAACTTGCGTAAAAGGGAAAACTCTTCTCTTTACTCCATTTTTTGGCATGCGCGTGCCAGGCAGCACATGGTGGCAGTTATGAACGTGGTCGTTATGAACCGTCGTTCGTGAAACCTTACCTATGGAACTTCAATCATTTTTATGTTCAAAACTTGTTTTATTTTTGTTGAGGTATATTGAAATAGGCGTAACGAGTGTTTATTGGGTTGCGGTTAGGATCCGATAGGAGTCCATCAACCCGTAGTCGGGTATTTAGGGTTTGCCTATAAATACCCATACTAGGGGCAACGAGTAGGCCGTTCCAAATTTGACGGTCACGCGGATGCTTCTAGCGCTCTAACATTCTCGAATGCTTTCGTTTGCCCTAGCCGCTCCCATGACCTAGCCCCGCTCCCGCAGCCGCTCCCCCGGTTCGCCATTTTTTTATGGATCGCTGTCGTCGATCGTGAAAGAGAGGCGAATCCCACTCGGGTTTTCTAGCCGCCGCTGTTGTGCCTTCGTCGTTCGGGAAAAGTGAAAGACTCCCGCCGCTTTTTCGGTTTTCATATCCCGCCGCTCCTTCTCTCGCGAGTTCGGAGGTCTTCAGCCGCCGATCGCCGCCCGGAGATAGATCGCAGGTAGAAACTGCAAGGATTCTTCAGCCGCCAATCGCCGCCCCTGTTCTTGTGAATTCTCACCGCTGCTTCCGGTGTTTTGCAGTGTGCCGCTCTGGTCTTCGCGTTTCCATTGATGTTCCACTGAAAAGGAAAATCATTTTCCATCGGATATCCAGAGATCGTGATTGTCTTGCGCCAGTGAAATCCCATACCAGATCTCACCATTGTTAGGAGCCTGTGGAGATCTGGTTCAGATCTATTGCTGCCAGCGGAAAAAGAAGAAATTCTCCTTGTTTCTTGATGTACGGAGACCACAGGATTTCTCATAGCAGGTCTTAGATCTTTTGTCTTGAGGAGAAACGACAGCCTACAACTGAGTAGCTCTGTGATTTTCTTCTTATCCCTGCAGCATAAATTGGTGATGGTTTTCTTCAGATATGGCTGTTGCTCTATTGTGGAGGATCGTCTTGAGGTTTCATCCAGATTTTTGGAGAATGTGCTTATCTCAAGTGTCTGTTTATTGTGATCTAGTATTTGGCGATTCTGCTCAGTCGAAGAGGAGGAGCAAACTCTCTTGGATTGGATCTGAAGAATTCACTGTCGTCGCATCGCTCAGGTGATTTCTTTCTTGTTTTACTGCGCTTGTTTAGATTGCTAGTGGCGCTCCAAGTTTTCTTGTTAGGAACCCACAATGTCGAAATCAAACAATCTCACGTCCCCTGGCGATGATAAAACTGGAAAAATTCTCCAACTCTGAATTTAGTGCCTGGAAGCGGAACACGCAGTTCGGCATGAAGTACCTGAACATCTTCTACACAGTGCAGACCGACTTCGAATCCTTTGAAGGAGGAGAAGATGAGGATCAGTGGATCAATGATGAGGACTTCTGTCGTGATTACATCCTCAACTGCCTCTCAAACAGACTTGCAGAGACGTACAACAAGTTGAAAAGCAAAGGAGATATGGGACGTTGGAGGAGCAGTTCAAGGAAGAAGAGAACAGGTCCAAAACACACCTGGTGGACAATTCATGTTTTTCACCTTCAATGAGGAAAGGGAAATTCTTCCACAGGTAGCTGATTTTGAAAATCTAGTGGACAAACTGAACAGTGAGAACATACCTTTGCCAGATACTTTCGTTGTAGGAGCGATAATCTTTAAATTACCCTCGGCATGATATTCTTCCATGACTGAAATGTATCGGAGAAGACGCAGGTGAGCCTGAAAGACCTCAAGCGCTTCATATGCATTGAGGATGAGAACCAGATTAGGCACGCCTTAGAGATGGTTAGCAAGCAGACCTCTGCTGCTAACATTCTCACGTATCATAAGTGCAAGCCTAAGCTTGGAAAGACTAGACCACCGACCAGTGCACCCGCACTTGCTGCCACCAGCAAAAAGATCAAAAGTTCAAAGGCAAGTGCTACAACTACAACAAGTGGGGTCACTGCGCTTGCGAGTGCAAGCAGCCCAAACGGGGCGAATCCAGTGAAGGATTTGTGTTTTGAAAGTTGTCTTTAATTTTATTAAAGTTCATGTTTTTGATGAATGTTTAACTCATTCTGTCCATATATCATATGATGATGCTTCATGATAGCTCAGGAAGATGCCCTTGGTCTTGAGCTGTAGAACACTGAGTTCCATCATATGATCACCACCTTGGATTGTCATGTGAATTAAAGTACATTGTAGTTCTACAAATGTTGATAATAGTTATCATTTAATCACTTGAGTATGTATGCGTATGGTTTCATACATATTGAGGTTGGCCTATCTTAAGTTGTAACATTAAAATGGAATATGTTAAGTGTCATTAGTGCTTACAACGTGTCTAGTGTTTTGAAGATATGAGATATGTAGATTAAGCGCGTCGGTGTGAGCAATGTGATTGTAGTTGAAGACTATCTTTTGACGGTGATAAAAACTGTGATTCGTTGTTCGCACTTACGCGTAAGGGATGTATATATCAAAATATCATTTGTCCCAAGCTAGTTTGGGTTATGATATAGTCGGGTCCCTTGGCAAAGCGAGTTTGTATAGCATGCATTATAATAATGTATTTATAAAGACACACTTGCTTATGAGAGCAAGAAAGACAAATATAGTGCGAGAATGACACGGTCCCAAATTCGCACAATATTATGATATCATGTGACAAAAGTTAGACAATGGTCATTTAGTTCAGTTACCTCCTCTAACGTGTTGTTGTGGCGACTACAATGCCTTGATAAAGCCTCTTATAGTCGATAATACAAATTGGTGTATTATTTCTGTGACGACATGTCCCTCTGCGAGAATCACACCAAACGAACGGGAACAGCCTAGATTCACCGTATTAGACTCAGTCAGAATATATGGTGACACTTCGTGCTTAGACCGTTTTTTCTCTGTGTAATTATTAAAGAGAATTACGACAAGGCGAGTTGTCGTAATTATTTAATAGAAGGCCACAATGATTGGAGTTTGTACAACCCCACCTAAACGGGCTTGATTTGGAAATATTCGATATATATATATATAAATTCATATATATGATAATATATATATATATATATATTATATCTATATATATATATATATATAGAGATATGGTTTTCACGGGTTAGGAGAAGGAGGCGGAAGAACAAGGGTATTGGGCTAGGGTTTTCAGGATCCACCGACGGCGCGCCTCTGACCGCAGTTCTTCGTCAGGGCTCGCCCGCTCCTCCACCAACCTCCTCGTCGGTGATCCTTGTTCTCACCACTCCTTCCTCACCGTCGTTGGTCTGCACCTGGAGTTCGCCGACGGCTCGTGGGACAGCCCGTGCACTTCCAGATCGGGCTCAAGGTGAGAGCCTCGACTACGACAGAGATCTGCCTTGTTGGTTGTTCCCTAGAGCCGGCCTGTTTGGGTATTTTCTACTCCGCTCTTCTCATGCCGACGACTAGTGTGATTCGACCACTGGAGTCCTCGGTGCTCTTGACGGAGTTGGTATAAGCGAGTGCCCTTTTCTCCTATCAACGGACTTGGGTCGCTGTTCGGGTTCGAGGTGAACCAAGAGGCAAGACGATCGGTCTCATCATTGTGGTGGGATTGCAATCTATCTCTTCGACGTGCCTCCTCTTCCGCCTAGGAATTTTGTTCCATAGAGGTACATTTCTAACCTTTTGCAATGGTTAGATGTGATGAGTTAGGTTTTTCATTTGATTAACTAGTAGGGCGTCTACATTGGATATCCGATCCCGGTTTTGTATGGTTGTTGGGATCGTTTTTTTAAAAAAATTCGCCCCACCATAGCACGTGAAATCCTACAGTGGTATCAGAGCCAGGTTCATATCCAATGAAAATGTGGCCCTCTTTTGCTAGTTTTTTTTACCTAATGGTTTGGATTGGCTATGTCACAACCTTGTTTCAAGTTAACGTAATCTACCCTAGTTTGGATTATGAGAAGATCATTTTTTTGGATTTAAAATGATCTAGGTGAAACACGTTGGGTTGTGTACATAGTCCATTCATTGTTAGGATCCAGACTAGCATGTTCTTTGCTTGCTTTGGCTTTCCTTATTTTATTGCAACTCTGGAATGTAATTGGTATGGAATTGATGTAATATTTTTTTTAGAATGTCGTGAGTTAGGTATTTTGGAATTTCCTTCATTCTTTTGGGATGTGAAAAGAAAAATTTAAGAATGTCTTTCTCCTCATCGTGTCCATCTAAGCTAGTGATATTGAATGAACATGAGTGTAATTTCAATCACTAGACATGGTGGCACTTATGCGAGTCGATATAGGCTACAAGTGAGTAGGTGTTGTGAGGCACTTCTTGCTGATTTTGTTGGAATATCACTCGCATGAGTTTCCTTACAGGATGAGTTTTCTAATCAAATCACCAAGATCTAGGCTTGGTCCTTTGCGAAATGTTATGTTCTTAAAATAGTTGTTTGCATATTACTATCAAGAATCATAAGTGTTTAAGATTGTCTTAAAGGTCATGATTGGTGATTGGTACCTACCTGATAATCTTGTGGATGAGTCCACTAGGTTAAAAGGATCTTGATTCACTATTTAAAGCATTATTTGGATCTCTCTAATCCATTTTTTTTTCTTTTTAAGGAAATTATTCTGAACATGAACTCTATCTTACTCTCATATTTTTTAAAATAGAGCTATGTCTACACTGCCAAATTTTTTGCGTTCGATGATTGATAAAAGCCCACTTGCTAACGACGGGTCAAACTACTCTGACTGGGTCCTCAAGCTTAACATTGTGTTACGCTTGGAGAAATCTCTTACCTATACTAGAGGGTGAATGCCCAGTAGAGAAAGAGATTGGCAAGCCAACTGATGCTGAGAAGAGGAACAGAAAAGATGGAATGACAGTCAACGTGTCGTGCAGACTCTGATCTTGGCCAGCATTGGCGATCAGCTGCAAAGGAAATTTCTCGATACTACTGCAAAAGAAATTGTAGTATAATTGGAGAAGATGTTCACTGATAGTGCTCGTAAAGAGCGCTATAAGACCACCATCGCACTCACAAGGTGCAAGATGATGGAGGGTGAGTCTGTCTCAGTGCACTTCCTTAAGGTGCAAGGCTATTTGGAAAGTTGGAGAAACTGAAGTCTCCAATTCCTGAAGACATTGCGGAAGACATCATTTTGGGGCATTGCTTTACTCGTTTAAAGATTTCATCATGCATTATCATATGCGTGAGAAACAAATGACCATAATGAACTCCAAAACGCCCTCAAAACAGCTGAGGTTGACATGGGCAAGACAAAGGGAAATATTGTCTTAGCTGTGGCGTCTGATAGCAAGAAGATATTCAAAAACAAGGTTAAGTCTAAAGGCCAGACCTCGAAAGGAAATTTTCATCTCAAGGGCAAAAAGGGAGGTACTCAAGATAGTGCCTCCAAGGAGGCAAAGTGAAGAATTCTCCAAACTCTCTCATTGAATGCTTCCATTGCCATGAGAAGGGACACTTCAAAATGAACTGCCCAAAATACAAGAGAGACTTGGATGAAGGCAAAATCAAAAGGAAGCGTCCTAAAGGTATTTTTGTTATTGAGTTGAGTTTGAATTTAACCACTACTATCCTTGATTGGGTAATTGATACCGGATCATGTTCTCACTTAATCTCAAATGTGCAGTCACTAAAGGATAGGAGATCTCTCTCCAAAGGAGAGGTGGTGCTGAAAGTTGGAAACAGTGCTAGTATTTCTGCAGTTGCGGTGGGCACTTTGGAACTCCCCTTACCTAGTGGTTTATGTCTAACTTTATTTAATGTTTATCACGTCCCTTCTATTTTAAGAAACATTATTTTTGTATCATGTTTGGATGCAGAAGGTTTTAGTTTTGTCATTGGGAACTCCCAAGTAAGAATTGAGAAGGATGGTTTATTTTATGCAAGTGCTTTCATTTCCAATGGATTGTATTTGCTTAACATTGTTGATGATAAACAAGTATTAAATATCAATAACAAACAACTCAAAATATCTCACATAAGTGAGACTCTCTTATGGCACCATCGTCTTGGTCACATTAATGAAAATCATATAAGGAAATTACATCGGGCTAATCTTTTAGGTTCTTTTGATCCTGATGCAATTGATATATGTGAATCATGCCTAAGGGGCAAAATGACCAAGACACTTTTCTAAAGAAAGGTGCAAGAGCAAATAACTTATTGGAATTGATACACTCTGATGTATGTGGTCCAATGAATGTGTGTGCTAGAGATGGTTTTAGGTATTTCATCACTTTTACGGATGATTATAGTCGATAGAATATGTTTATCTTATGAAGCATAAGAGTGAATCTCTTGCCAAGTTCAGGGAGTATAAAAATGAAGTGGAAAATCAACTAGATAAGAGAATCAAAGTTTTGAGATCAGATCGTGGAGGTGAGTACTTGAGCAATGAGTTCAATACTTACCTAAAGGAGTGTGGAATTGTACCATAACTAACTCCTCCTGGGACACCGCAATGGAATGGTGTCTCTGAAAGGAGAAACGGACTCTGCTTGACATGGTTAGACCCATGATGTGTCAATCGATCTACCTTTATATTTTGGGCTCATGCACTTTTAACGGTAGCTTACACTTTAAACTTCGTTCCAACTAAAGCTGTAGAGAAAACTCCACATGAGATATGGGTTGGGAAACCACCCATCGCATCTTTCTTTAAGATTTAAGGTTGTGAGGCATATGCCAAACGTATGCAATCATCCAAACTAGACCCCAAAGCCGATAAGTGTTTCTTCATTGGATACCCAAGAGAAACAAAAGGGTATAGCTTTTGGCACAAATCAACAAATACTATTTTTGTAGAAGGGTGCTACATTCTTAGAGAAAGAGTTTCTTGAAAGAATCAAAGCAGTGACCGTAGGGTGACACTTGAGGAAACTCAAGAAAACCTAAAGAAAGTGATCGTGAGATGAGCATTGATGTTCAATATGATCACCAAGAGTCACAAGAAGTTCCTTTAGTCAGTGGGAGCATGAGTATTCACCTCCGCAAAAGATTGCGGAGGAAACTCTGGCTTTACCACCACCGGTTAGTCTTACTCGTGTGAGCATGAATTGACTCCACCAGAAAATAGTGGAGGAAATTCAAGAAACTCAGACTGAGCTAGGCAAACCAAAGGATCTTAGAAGAAGGTCGATCAGGAAAGGAAAAGCCTGACATTTGCATGGGTCTTCATGAGGTGTTTATTCTAGACACAGAACACCCGTTGACCTATGAAGAAGCAATGAAAAGAAAGGATTCGGTAGCATGGCTTGAAGCCATGAAGTCCGAGATACAATCCATGTATGATAACCAAGTATGGAACTGGTTGACCTTCCTGATGGAAAGAAATCCATGCCATGTAAATGGATTTTTAAGAGGAAGATGGACATGAATGGAAACATGACAACCTACAAGGCAAGACTTGTAGCGAAAGGTTTTAGTCAAATCCAAGGGATTGACTATGATGAAACTTTCTCGCCCATTGTGATGTTTAAGACTATTTAGATCATGTTGGCGATTGTTGCATTTCATGATTATGAAATTTGGCAATTGGATGTCAAAACGGCCTTCCTAAATGGAAAGCTAGATGAGGATGTATTCATGAAGCAACCTCAGGTTTTGAAGATTCTCAAAATAGCGGCAAAGTATGCAAGCTTCAAAGAGCCATTTATGGGTTGAAGCAAGCATCAAGGAGTTGGAACAAACGCTTTGATGAAGAAGTTAAAACCCTTGAGTTCATTCAAAGCAAGGAAGAGCCTTGTGTATACAAGAAGGTTAGTGGAGCAACGTTATATTCTTGATCTTATATGTTGACGATATTCTCTTAATGGGCAACAACTTATCATTAATGGAACAAGTAGAAACTCATTGAAAACAATCTTTTCAATGAAGGACATGGGTGAAGCCCAATATATTTTAGGGATAAAGATATATAGAGACAGATCACATAGACTTATTGGCCTAAGTCAAAGTATCTATATTGACAAAGTCTTAGAAAGGTTTCATATGGAAAACTCTAAGAAAGGAAATGTGCCAATGAAGACGTCTACTCAGCTAGGCAAGTCTCAATGTGCCTCATCACATAAAGACTTTGAATACATGATGAATGTGCCCTACGCCTCCGCCATAGGTTCCATCATGTATGACATGATATGTACGAGACCGGATGTCGCATATGCTCTCAGCATGACGAGTCGATATCAAGCTTCACATAGTCCATATCATTGGACAGCGGTCAAGAATACTCTTAGGTACCTTAAAAGGACCAGGAATAAGTTTCTTGTATTTGGTGGACATAAAGAGCTCTATGTAGAAGGTTACACGGATGCTAGCTTTATGACAGATCCGGACGATAAAAGATCTCAATCTGGGTTCGTTTTTCTTCGAATGGTGAAGATCTGAGTTGGCGTAGTTGGAAACAATCCACTACTACTGATTCAACCACCGCATCGGAAGTCATGGCGGCCGCAGAGGCAAGCAAAGAGGCAGTCTGGATAAAGAAATTCCTTGAGGAATTGGGAGTCGTGGCATCTAGTGAAGGGCCCTTGAGATTATTTTGTGATAATAGTGCTTCCATTTCACAAATCAAGGAACCGAAATCACATCGCAAGACAAAATACATGGATCGGAAGTATTTTGTCACACGCAACTTCATTGAAGAAGGCAAGATTGTGCTTTTATGTATTGACACAAATAGCAACACAGCTGATTCCTTCACCAAGCCTCTGTCTCAAGCCAAAGGAGAAATTCATTTCGAGTCCATGGGGTTGCAAGACCATGGAGAATGGCTTGATGTTTAATGACGGAAGATTCCTATGTTTTATATCTCTTTTATTAGAAACTTTAAAAACAAGTGGGAGATTGAAGGATTTGTGTTTTGAAAGTTGTCTTTAATTTATTAAAGTTCATGTTTTTGATGAATGTTTAACTCATTCTGTCCCTATATCATATGATGATGCTTCATGATAGCTCAGGAAGATGCCCTTGGTCTTGAGCTGTAGAACACTTGAGTTCCATCATATGATCTTAGATTTATTTGCTCACAGTCCTGGTAGTTGAAGAGGGACATTGACCACCACATTGGATTGTCATGTGAATTAAAGTACATTGTAGTTCTACAAATGTTGATAATAGTTATCGTTTAATCACTTGAGTATGTATGTGTATGGTTTCATACATATTGAGGTTGGCCTATCTTAAGTTGTAACATTAAAATGGAATGTTTTAAGTGTCATTAGTGCTTACAACGTGTCTAATGTTTTGAAGATATGAGATATGTAGATTAAGCGCGTCGATATGAGCAATGTGATTGTAGTTGAAGACTTTCTTTTGATGGTGATAAAAACTGTGATTCGTTGTTCGCACTACGTGTAAGGGATGTATATATCAAAATATCATTTGTCCCCAAGCTAGTTTGGGTTATGATATAGTCGGGCCCCTTGGCAAAGCGAGTTTGTATAGCATGCATTATAACTAATGTAGTTATAAAGACACACTTGCTTATGAGAGCAAGAAAGACAAATATAGTGCGAGAATGACACGGTCTCAAATTCACACAATATTTATGATATCATGTGACAAAAGTTAGACACTGGCCATTTAGTTCGGTTACCTCCTCTAATGTGTTGTTGTGGCGACTACAATGCCTTGATAAAGCCTCTTATAGTCGATAATACAAATTGGTGTATTATTGTCGTGACGACATGTTCCCTCTGCGAGGTCACACCAAACGAACGTGAACAGTCTAGATTCACCGTATTAGACTCAGTCAGAATATATGGTGACACTTCGTGCTTAGACCGTTTTTCTCTGTGCAATTATTAAAAGAGAATTACGACAAGGCGAGTTGTCGTAATTATTTAATAGAATGGTACAGTGATTGGAGTTTGTATAACCCCAACCTAAATGGGCTTGATTTGGAAATATCCGATATATATATATATATAATACATATATATATAATTCATATATATATATATATATGTGATTATATATATATATGTGATTATATATATATATATGTGATTATATATATATATATATATATATATATATATATATATATATATATATATATATATATATATATAGGTTTTCACGGGTTAAGAGAAGGAGGCGGAAGAACAAGGGTATTGGGCTAGGGTTTTCAGGATCCACCCGACGGCGCGCCTCTGACCGCAGTTCTTCGTCAGGGCTCGCCCGCTCCTCCACCAACCTCCTCGTCGGTGATCCTTGTTCTCGCCACTCTTTCCTCGCCGTCGTTGATCTGCACCTGGAGTTCGCTGACGGCTCGTGGGACAGCCCGTGCACTTCCAGATCGGGCTCAAGGTGAGAGCCTCGACTACGGCAGAGATCTGCCTTGTTGGTTGTTCCCTAGAGCCGGCCTGTTTGGGTATTTTCTACTTCGCTCTTCTCATGCCGACGACTAATGTGATTCGACCACTTGGAGTCCTCGGTGCTCTTGACGGAGTTGGTCTAAGCGAGTGCCCTCTTCTCCTATCAACGGACTTGGGTCGCTGTTCGGGTTCGAGGTGAACCAAGAGGCAAGACGATCGGTCTCATCATTGTGGTGGGATTGCAATCTATCTCTTCGACGTGCCTCCTCTTCCGCCTAGGGATTTGTTCCCTAGAGGTATATTTCTAACCCTTTTATAATGGTTAGATGTGATGAGTTAGGTTTTTTCATTTGCTTAACTAGTAGGGCGTCTACATTGGATATCTGATCCCGTGTTTTGTATGGTTGTTGGGATTTGTTTTTTTAAAAAAAAATTCGCCCCACCATAGCACGTGAAATCCTACATCCAGCACACCCAGGACTGATAACAAAGCCAATATAGCTTATCAGACTGCGCCTACAGACTTTGTTGTCATGGTTGGAAAGGGGAATGCCAGTTCATAGTGGTGACTCGATTCAGGTGCAACCTGTCACGTCTGCAACAACTCTGCGCTTCTGGAGGATGCCAAAGATGTTAAAGAGACCGTAACAGTTGCAAATGGCGATGTAGCTGATGTTCTGAGGGTGGGAAAATACTACTCTGACGCTCTCTTCCGGTACGCGTCTACTTTTGAAGAATGTTAAATTTATACCCTCGTTAGCTGCTAATTTAATTTCTATTAGTCTGTTATGCGATACGGGTATGTCGTTTAACATTAGTGGTGGTCGAGTTACCCTTATGGTTCACTCGCATTATTTTGGTTGTGTTTATGTAGTTAATGGGATGTATAGGCTGAGTATAGCAAACGAGGTAGTCAATCAGGTTAGTTCAAATTCGATAGATCCTAAAACTTTACATACAAGACTAGGACACACGAACTATAAGAAACTACTTCTACTAGCTAGAACTCACAACATTCCCTTAAACACAACTATTAAGTTTGACAAATGTGAAATTTGTGCTCAGACAAAGATCACTAGAACACCTTTTGATCAGGTTTCTAGGAGCACACAATTGCTAGAGTTAATACATTCCAATATTTGTGATTACAAAAGTTTTGTCACTCGAGGAGGTCGGAAGTATCTGGTAACTTTTATTGACGACTACTCTAGATTCAGTCGCATTTACCTACTTAAATCCAAAGATGAAGCCTTTGAAAAAATTCGTATTTTCAAAAATAGGGTTGAAAATCAACTAGACATGAAATTTAAAATGCTAAGAAGTGATAGAGGAGGCGAATACATCTCGGGGAGTTCAGAGATTTTTTGTCAGCAATGACATAATTCCTGAAACGACGGCTCCGTATTCACCACAATCCAACGGTATCGCTGAGCGAAAAAAGAGAACTTTAATAGAAATGTTGAACTCCATGTTGTTGACTGCTGGCATGCCTGCGGCCTATTGGGGTGAAGTCGTCCTCACGTCAAATCACATTCTTAATAAAATACCACATGCAAAGTTGACTAAAATACCCTATGAGCTTTGGTTTATGAGACCTCCTAGATTTGACAATCTTAAAACCTGGGGTTGTATCGCTTATGTTAGGATACCAGATTCTAGAAGAGCAAAGATTGGACCTAGGATGAACACTTGCGTCTATCTAGGATATGCAAAGGATAATGCTGCAGGCAGATTTCTAGATCTCTCAACTAATACTATCATAGAATCTAGAGATGTGGTTTTCTTTGAGGATAAGTTCCTTAAGGATAAAAACCTGACGCTTCCTGGTCTACCAGCCACTTCTACTAAGCCCATTGTTGAGCCAGAAATGAGAAACCCCGACATTGAGCCTATTGACACTAGTGGTTTAGAATCTAAAAGGTTATCTAATAGAGAACGAGTGCCTAAAGGGCTTCGGTACAGACTTTGTGACTTACCAAGTTGAAGCTGATCCATCGACTTATAAGGAGACGATGTGATCTAGGGATTCTCTGTTATGGAAAGAAGTCATAGATGATGAGATGAACTCTCTCCTACAAAACCACACTTGGACTTTGGTCGACTTGCCCAAAGGGGATAGAACCATTGGAAGGAGTGAGTGGGTTCTGAAGAAGAAGCTTAATCCTGATGGGAGTATCGCTAAATACAAAGCATGTCTAGTTGCCAAGAGCTACACTCAAGTAAGTGGTATTGACTACTTTGATATATACTCACCCATTTGTCACATTGCGACAATTAGGATACTTCTCGTGTTAGCATCTATTGAACATTTTGTTGTTCATCAGATGGATGTCAAGACTGCATTTCTTAATGGAGATCTGACTGAGGAGATCTATATGCACCAACCTGAAGGGTTTGTCATAGAAGGTCTAGAGAATAAGGTCTGTAAGTTGATTAAGTCACTATACGGATTGAAGCAAGCACCAAAATTATGGCACGAGAAATTTGACACTTGTGTTAAAGACTTGGGCTTCAAGTCTAGTCTATCAGATAAATGTCTGTACGTAAGAACAAGTTCAGATAAAGTCGCAATTATATGCTTGTACGTTGATGACATGCTAATTCTGGGCACTGATCAGTCTGAGGTGGAAGACGTGAAAGTTGTCTTGACGGCTAAATTTAGCATGACAGACTTGGGAGTGGTGAAGACCATCCTAGGTATGGAAGTGAACTTCACTGAAAAGGGTATTACCCTAAGTCAGAGTCACTATGTTAGAAATCTACTAGAAAAGTGGGGTTACGTTAGTAGCAAAAAGGCTAAGACTCCATACGACTACAATAATAGACTAAAACTGAATGAAGGTTCACCTATTAGACAGTTGGCTTACTCCAAACTCATAGGCAGTCTCATGTATGCTACAACCTGCACTAGACCTGACATAGCCTTTTTGATCGGCATGTTGAGTAGATTCACAAGTAACCCTGGGAAGTACCACTGGACGCCTTGGACAGGCTAATGAGATACTTAAAGTATACTGAGAAGTACGCTTTATGTTATAGTGGACATCCTCCTGTGCTTGAGGGGTATTCTGACGCCTCCTGGTGCTCAGAAATTGCTGATAGTAGATCCACTAGTGGTTTTGTGTTTACCCTAGGTGGAGCATCAGTAGCTTGGAAGTCAAAGAGGCAGACGTGCATTGCACTATCCTCTATGGAATTGGAACTCTATGCTCTCTCTTCAGCTGGAGAATAAGCAGAGTGGATAAGAGATCTGATAATGGACATTCTAATGACGAGTCTGAAAATGAACTCTATTTTGTTATATTGTGACAATCAAGCCGCAAAGACCATTGCTACAAATATGTTGTTCAATGGAAAGCAAAGGGAACTTAGGATGAAACAGGCCTGGTTGACCTATCTCACCAGTCAGGGGATAATCTCCCTTTTGGACGTGAGATCAAAAGATAATGTAGCAGATATCCTTACCAAGTGCTTATGTAAGGTTCTAACAACAAAAATATCGGGGAGATGAGATTAAAGTCCATTTAGGAGGACTTAATACCTTGCTTATGTTTTAAATTTTAGAACCGTAGTCTGCATACATTCAAGCATCTAGAGTTGAGTACACTGAAGTATTTCAGAAGCTATCTAATGAAAGCTAGAGATGATTAGTTATCAGTCATTCCAAATTTGATGACTTACGCAATTATTTTATTCAAATGTTGAATCGGGTATCATTCCAAAAGGAATACTGAAGTTGCTGATATGAGTCCTGATATTAGGATTATTAATTATATCATTCCAAACTTGATAATATGATGGTCACAGCTTGTTGTATCATTCCAAACTTGATAATATAACACAATTGTGAAATGTTGAATAATAATATTAATAATCGATGGAACATGGTTTGATTCTATGAAAATAATTTTCTAATTTTGTGTAAATTAGATAGAGATGCTGACATGTGATTCTTTCTTTCTGCTTAGAGTATTACGTTCGTTTACTACTAGAACTAATAACTTTAACTTTTATTAACAAATGTTAGAATTCATAGAGATTTGTCTCATGACATTCTTATTGTATTTGTTTGCAGATCACATGGAAACTGGAGGAGAGAAAGTTGATTTCGACCCAGATGAAGATGATTTATTGTTTGCATAGATCAATTTTCAGTTTTGAGTTTCTTTCAGATTTTTTATTGCTATGTTTGGGCCTATGTGTTTGAGTTTAGCATTTTGTTATCTAAAACTCATATTTATGGTTTTCTGAAAAAACTCAATTTTTGGTCGTAATTAACTCTTGTTTAAGTAACCTGTAATGTGCTAACAGCTATTTTCAATATAGGAGGAGATTGTTGATGTATATTGAAATAGGCGTGGTGGGTGCTTATTGGGTTGCGGTTAGGATCCGATAAGAGTCCATCAACCGTAGTCGGGTATTTAGGGTTTGCCTATAAATATCCATGCTAGGGGCAACGAGTAGGCCGTTCCAAATTTGACGGTCACGCGGATGCTTCGAGCGCTCTAACAATTTTCTTGATGATAGTCGTAACCATTGCCATACAAAATTTACATTTTATGACGCTGACATTTTGTCCTAACTAACCGGACCAAAAACTTCATGCCAAAACGAGGAGAGATCTTCTTTTGAATACTTTCTATTCCTAAATCCAAACTTTAGTGTTTATTTTACAACTCCTAGGTAAATCAAAAGGTGCTCAAAGGATAGCTCATAGCTCCATATTGATAATGTGCATTAAGTGACTATACATGTGACATATGAGAAAGCCTTCTTAATACTGCATTGTTCGTTCAATTTTTTTGATTCGATCGTTTGAGCCAATGAAGGATCTTGATGGGCTCCATTAGCCCCTTCACTGTGTCATGGTTCGTTCAAAGCTTTTAGACCAAAATGACTCGAGTTGACTCAGACAACGAGCCAAAATGCATTTCAGTGCAAATGATGAACTCAAATTGATCCCAATTTGTTGCATCAGCCTCCTGAGATCAAATGTAACTCAATATGATCAACTTGATCATCTCGTGAGTATTATTATTATCATTATTTCTTTTTTATTTCAAGAAATTAAAATCATTCTTATCATTAGTATTTCTAATTTCTTTGGAAAAAAGAGACCAAATATTTAAATTCGTTGGCTTTCAAGAAATAAGTTACGCTCCGTTCGGCCTCTCAGAATTGGAATTCTGGAAATGAAATTCAGTCAATTCCAAAACCAACAAAGATTAGAATTGATTGAATTCCAATTTTATTGCTCGACTGCTGTGCAGAATTGGACATCAGGTATTGGAATTGAATAATTCTGTTCTTCGGATGCAAAATGGAATTCAATTCTGAAATTGAAATTAATAGAGTGAAAAACTAATTCAAAATAAAAAAAACATTTAAAGAAAATCAATCCCAGCATTAAAATAAACCAGAACAAAACAGAAGTAAATATAAGTCCTACAATAAAACAGATGTAAATAACTGGTGCAAGAGGAAGAACCCGTAGAACAAAACAGATCTATATTATCAGATCTTAAAATAAATTTTAGAAGTTGGTAAACAAATATATGGTTTTCTTGAAAACCAGATCTCAAAATAAGGAGGAAGAACCCGTAAAGAAGAACTAGATCTCAAAATGCAAAACCAGATCTATGATTTTCGGTAAAGAAGAACCCGAAGAATCCCTGAAAAAATCAGATCTCTATTACCTGAGGTTGCAGGAGTTTTCACCGTCGGAGATGTATGTAGGAATGGTTCGCCGGCCGGTCGGGAGTGGGAGAAGCCGGCGGAGTCCTTGCCGTGGACGACCGATAGAAAAGAAGAAAGGAGAGGCTGTGTTACATGTCTAAGGGTATTTTGGTAGTTGTTTATGGACTGAATGGTATTTTTGTAATCTGGCTATATATATATATATATAAGTATAGCTGGGGTAGGGTTATGTTTTTATGCTTGTATGTGTTGTATTGTAAGAAGGACTGGCGGCCAGGCTTCTTCCTCATCTTGTCCGGTATTCCAGCTGTTCAGGGTTTCCCTTAGGCTGAGAACTCCTTGTATTTGGTGATTGTTATTCCCTATTATCTAGTGAAGTTGCAGGTTTGGAATCACTGTTTATTTGGAGTGTATCATTGGTATCAGAGCCAGACACCAGCCCCTTCCATGCCGGCGGCGGAAGCCACTCGCTAAAAGGACCTGGTGCACGAGATGGAGGCCTTCAAGGCGGCCGTGCAGCAGTCACTCCAGAGCATGAATGACCAACACCTCAAGGCTATGGACGAGATGCATGCCCTGTTCCGCACTCTGCAGCCCGATTCGGCCGGCTTCTCCGGCGGCGGCGGGTCCCCTGCGGACAACCGCTCCTTTACAGTCCCGGCGACGCAGGTGGACACACGTTTCTCTCGGCTGGATTTTCCCATATTTTTTGGAGACGAAGTCACCGAATGGATCTACAAATGTGAACAATTATTCGACATCGACGGTACACCGCCGGATATGAAGAAAAAAATGGCTTCAGTCCATATGGAGGGCAATGCTATGTATTGGCATCAGGCATTCATGAAGGCTCGGCTCACGCGTCAATGGCCTGGGTGGGAGGAGTATTGCCAAGCAGTGGCGGGTCGTTTTGGGACGCTGCTTTTTGATGACCCCATGCAGGACTTGAAGAATCTCCGTCAGAAAAGTTCGGTCCAGGCTTATTTAGATGAGTATGACATCCTTCTTCATCGGGTGGACGTCTCGGAGGAGTATGCCATTAGTTTATGTTTATCGGGCCTCAAGCCCAAGATTGAATATGCGGTAAGAATGTTCCAGCCTAAAACATTGCAGGATGTGTTTTCTTTAGCCCGGCTACAAGAACACCAGTTAACGGTTACTCAGAAATGGCCTCCATTTTCGGTTGGTGGGCAGAGCTACTCCAGTGACAGGCTCGCACCACCCCTCAAGTGGCAACCTCCAGTTAACTCATACAAGCCAACCAGTCTTCCAGCATGGAGCAGCTCCAACGCTCCCCCGGGCCGAAAGAGCCACCACCGGCTAACTTCAAAGGAGATGGATGAGAAGCGTAGCAAAGGGCTCTGTTTTTGGTGTGATAGTAAGTTTGTGCCGGGTCATCGGTGCGGCGACCGGTGCCAATCTTATACCTTGGAATTGGTCCCGGATGAAGATGAAGTCGGAGCAGAGGATGGCAATACCGAGCAGGTGCAGCATGAGTTCGAGGAAGAAATCCAGGTGGAGGAGGACCTGGATGCTATAATTCCACAACCGCGGGTGACCTTCGATGCTCTGACCGGATTGACGCATTTCCACACGATGCGCGTGACGGCGTCGTATAACGGGCGTCCTATCAACATCCTCATTGACTCCGGAAGCACGCACAACTTCCTCGATGTGGAGGCAGCCTCGCGATTGCAATGTAAGCTTACATCCATACCTCTTTTTAACGTGGCAATCGCAAATGGCAGGACCATTTCAAGTTCGCAGAAGGTGGAGGATTTTCGTTGGCGCATGCAGGATGTGTGGTTTACGTCAGAAATGTTGGTTCTTCCCTTGGGAGTGTGCTAAGTCGTGCTTGGTATTCAATGGCTGATCATGTTAGGCATGGTTCACTGGGACTTCAACAACCTCTACATGGAGTTTACGTACCAAGGCAAGAAGGTGTCGTTGCGGGGGGCGACAAACCCGGAAGGCGGCTGGGTACGGCAGCGAAGATGCAGAAATTGCTCGCAAAAGGTGGACAACTCAGCATGATGGCTGTTTGTCAAGTGCAGGAACGGGCAGATTATTCACCGGCAACACCGGGGACGAGTCCGGCTCTGGGACAGGCCAATGGGGATGATTTGGGGCAGGAGGAACAGCAACAATTATCGGTGTTACTCTCTTCCTTTGACGATCTCTTTATGGAACCGCAGGGCCTTCCACCATGGCGGGGGCAAGAACACCATATACATTTGAAGGATGAGAAGGTTGACATCAATTTACGGCCCTATAGATACCCTCCATTACAGAAGACTGAGATTGAGGGGTTAATCCAGGAGATGTTAAAGACCGGGGTCATACGACCGAGCCAGAGCCCGTATGCCTCCCCAGTGGTGTTGGTAAAGAAAACGGACGGTAGCTGGAGACTTTGTGTGGATTACCGGAGACTTAACCATAATACGATAAAGGACAAGTTCCCTATTCCTATTATTGAGGAGTTAATAGATGAACTCCATGGGGCGATCTTCTTTTCAAAATTGGATCTCTGGGCGGGGTATCACCAAGTGCATATGGCGGTGGAGGACATCCACAAAACGGCGTTTCTAACCCATCACGGCCACTTTGAATCTGTCATTATGCCCTTCGGCCTTACTAACGCACCGTCTACGTTCCAATGTTTGATGAATAATCTCTTCCACCAACAACTCCGCAAGTCCATCTTGGTTTTCTTCGATGATATCTTGATCTTTAGTCCGTCATGGCCCGCGCATTTGGAGCACTTGAAGTTCACGTTGGGAATCCTACGCCAGCACCAACTGTTTTTGAAAAGGAGTAAGTTTACTTTTGGAAGTCAAAAGGTACAATACTTGGGACATATAATTTCCAAACATGGGGTAGCTACGGATCCATCCAAAATTCAATCGATCCTTGATTGGCTGACGCCAACATCGGTGAAGCAGTTACGCGGTTTTTTGGGGCTGTCGGGATATTACCGCCGCTTCATTCGTGGCTATGGATTGTTAGCCAAACCACTCACCAACCTCTTGAAGATCGTCGGCTTTGTATGGGACACGGCAGCGGACCGGGCATTTGCGGAGTTAAAGCGGGTTGTTTCTTCCCCACCGATATTGGGTTTGCCGGACTACCAGAAATCGTTCGAAGTGGAGACAGATGCGTCGGATACCGGCATGGGAGCGGTATTATCGCAGGAGGGAAGGCCGCTAGCATTCTTCAGCAAAGCGTTAGGCCCCAAGAATGCAGCCCTTTCGGTGTATGAAAAGGAATTGTTGGCTATTGTGTCGGCCGTGCAACATTGGCGGCACTATCTTGTGGGAAGTCCATTTATCATTAAAACGGACCATCAAAGCTTACGCTGCTTGATGGATCAGAGGTTAGCAACACCCCGCCAACATAAATGTCTTCAGAAACTAATGGGCTATGATTATGTGATCCAATATAGACAAGGGAAGGATAATATTTGCGCGGACGCCCTTTCCCGCAAGGTGCACTCCATGGAGTTGTATGCTCTTGTCAAGGTGACATCAGACTTGATACAGGCCATCAAGAATGCGGCCAAGGAGGATGATACGCTGCAGCGAATCATCGCAGCCAAGGTAAATGACAGCGCCGCGAAAGCACATTATAGCTGGAATCATGAACTGCTCCGGTGTAAGGGCCGGCTGGTTATAGGCCGGAATGATGCACTCAAGCAGCGCCTACTTCAAATATACCATGATGGCGCGGTTGGCGGCCTTTCCGGGATGACAGCCACCTATCATAGAATGAAGAAAATGTTCTACTGGAAGAATATGAAACCGGACATTTATGTTTATATCCAACGGTGCCAAGTATGTCAAAAGTGCAAGGCGGACAACCAGCGACCCGCGGGATTACTTCAGCCGTTGCCCATTCCGGAACGAGTTTGGCAGGACATTTCACTAGATTTCATCGAAGGCCTTCCGAAGAGCAAGGGAAAGACTACTATATTCGTGGCGGTGGACCGGTTGAGTAAGCAAGCTCACTTCATGGCAATCTCTCATCCGTATACGGCGGAGTCTGTGGCCCAAACATTCCTTGATTCTATATTCCGGTTACATGGCTTGCCGGCCTCCATTGTTAGTGATCGGGATGCTACCTTTGTGAGTCAGTTTTGGAAGGAGCTATTTAGGGTCCTTCAAGTGCAACTTAAACTTTCAACGGCCTACCATCCTCAAACCGATGACCAAACAGAAGTGGTTAATCGGTGCATTGAGGGTACTTACGGTGCATGTGTCATGAGCGTCCTAAGAGTTGGGCGGAATGGTTACCGTTAGCGGAATGGTGGTATAACACGACCTTCCATAGTGCCACACGGATGACACCTTATGAGGTAGTTTTTGGCCAAGAACCAATGTTACACATACCATACATTGAGGGACAGCCACAGTGGATGGGGTGGATCGATCTCTCCAAGCTTGGGAACAGGTAATCAACACCCTTAAACATAATTTGACGCAGGCACAGAATAGGATGAAGATGTTGGCCGACAAGAAATGACAAGAGCGACAGTTGGACGTGGGGACTTGATGTACGTCTCCAACCGTACAAGCAAACAAGCTTACGGGCGCATGGGTTTCATAAACTGTCCCCTCGGTTTTTTGGATCGTTTTTGGTGATCGAAAAGATTGGACAAGTGGCCTACAAGTTACAACTTTCATCGGAGGCCAAAATTCATCAAACGTTCCACATATCGCAGTTGCGGGAGCATAAGGGAGCACCACCGACGGGGTACATACCAATTCCGGTGGCAGTGAATGCTGAGGGGAGCGCGCTGATGGAGCCTTTAGCGGTGCTGGACAGGCGCATCGTACCAAGGAATGGGCGTGTGGCGACCCAACTGCTGATTCAATGGCCCGAGAGCAGCGGCAAGGAGGCAACGTGGGAAGATCTATGGTCAATCCAAAAGAGGTTTCCCGATTTTGTTCCTTGAGGTCAAGGAACGTGTGATGGGGGAGGTATTGTTACATGTCTAAGGGTATTTGGTAGTTGTTTATGGACTGAAGGGTATTTTGTAATCTGGCTATATATATATATATATAGCATCTTCAAACGGGCTCCGCCCGTTCTCGATGCGTCGCTGCGGGCTTCGCTCGCAATCAAGCCGGCTTCGCCCGCTTGACCCCCGGCGGGCTTCGTCCGCCCCCCGGCGGGCTCCGCCCGTTCTCGATGCGTCGCTGCGGGCTTCGCCCGCAATCAAGCGGGCTTTGCCCGTTTGGCATTCCGGCGGGCTTCGCCCGCTCCCCCGGCGGGTTTCGCTCGTCCGTCATACAATTTTTAAATCTTAAAGTTATTTATTAATTTTAAATTTTAATTTTCTGATTTTTTTAATAATTATTAAATATTATTTAATTATTTATTAATAATATAAATTTTTAAAATATATAAAAAATAAAAAAACGGAAAAAAGAAAAATTAAACCCGCGCACGCCTCCTCCGTCGCCGGCGCCGGCGGAGCCGCCGGCGTCCTGCCCGGCGCCCACCGGCGGGTTCGCCGGCCTCCGGCAAACCCGCCGGGGGTTGTCCGGCGGCGATCGGGCAGGGCCACCGCCGGCGGTGGCCCTGCCCGTGTGCTCCAAAACTGGAGCTCACGGGCAGGGCCACCGCCGGCGGTGGCCCTGCCCGATCGCCGCCGGACAACCCCCGACGGGTTCGCCGGAGGCCGGCGAACCCGCCGGTGGGCACCGGGCAGGCCGCTGGCGGCTCCGCCGCCGGCAACGAAGGAGGTGCGGGAGGAAGGTGCGGATCGGGATTTTTCCGGAAATGAACAGTAACTTTTTGGGGATTTTGTTATTTGCAGGCCAATGTTTATGAATCCAACGGTCAGAAGTAATTTTTTGGAGATCGGATGGTCAAGATCTGTTTAATGGTGTGATCCAAATATGACTATTGTATTATATAATAAAGATATATATATATATATAAGTATAGCTGGGTAGGGTTATGTTTTTATGCTTGTATGTGTTGTATTGTAAGAAGGACTGGCGGCCAGGCTTCTTCCTCATCTTGTCCGGTATTCCAGCTGTTCAGGGTTTCCCTTAGGCTGAGAACTCCTTGTATTTGGTGATTGTTATTCCCTATTATCTAGTGAAGTTGCAGGTTTGGAATCACTGTTTATTTGGAGTGTATCAGGCCGCCGGAGTCGTTGTCGTGGAAGATCGAGAGAGGAGAAAGCGCGAAGTATCGCTGGCGACGGGATAGGGTTATCGGGTTCTTCTCCTCTATGAAATCCAGCAAATCTCCACGGTGAACTCAAAGAATTGGGCAGCGCTATATATTAAAACCTATGAATTATATGCAATATCAATTCCAAGCTATTTCCAAGGTGCGGAAATAAAATTTAAACCTCCCAATTTTAATTTCGAACCGAGTGTTAATGTTTGTTGAGAAATAAACATCAGAAATTTGGAATATTGTCTTTGGAAAATAAATAAAATTAAGGATTAAACAAAATTAAAATATTTGCTGATTTCGATATATTTTCGAAGGATTCTAAATCTAAGTATGTTTTAGATGATAAAAATGAATTATCAAATTGTTACGTCCTTTGTTTGTTTTTTCAATGTAATGGGCCATGGTGGGCTTTGGGCTGCTCTGTTAAAGGCTTTACTAGAAATTAAATTCATTTTTTCAGAATTGACTTTTGGATCACCATTTGAGTCCATTTAAAGAGGCCTTTTTGACATGACATTTTTGCATTTTAGAATATTTTTCTTCTCACTTTTCATTAAAGCTGTTCTCCTATTAGCAATTGTAGCCTTTAAAAAAAATCTAAAGATGGAATACCAAAATATGAATGTTATGAGCCCAACATATTTCTCAAATGACGCAAGAAGTAAAAGGATTGGTGGAAGAGGTAGTGCTCATGACCCTAAACAGATATGCTTAGAGTATAGGCTCTCAGTATCTGGTCTGTCAAGAGTGTAACTCCGCTATTCTGAGAGGATATTTGCAGCCCAACTTTGTCTATCAATAGCGTAACTTCGTTGTTCTGAGAAGCTAAATGCAGATCCAAGGGCATCCAGGTAATTTATCTCTGGACCCTGCTGGGCGAAAGCCCTTCCGCCAAGAATAATGCATATTTTAGGGATTGGAAGAAATTATTGTAAACAAAAGGGGTTGATGTACCCAGGCTATTACAACCACAAAACAATCTCGACTATAACATCGCACTGTCCAGAGGTGATGGGGTTCTCATAAAATTATCTGAGTTAGAGAAGAACGAAACACTCAAATGAGTCAGCCTAACCGAGCGAGCCGCACGGGTAAATCAAGTTCGCTCGAAACGTTGCAAAGCTTCTCAAAGGGGGCCTCGGAGAAAGCACACCACACGGCACCCTGCACGGTGCGCGGCCAAGACCATGCGGGTGCGCTGGGCCACGCGCATGCTGCCCTTTGTCGCGTGCGCGCACGAAGCCGTGCGGTGTGGGGTGGGGTGGGTGGGGGTGGGGCGGGGTGGGGGTGGGGGTGGGGCGGGGGGTGGGGCGGGGTAGGGGTGGGGATGGGGCGGGGTAGGGGTGGGGGGCTCTCCCTGCGCGCGTGCAAGGCGGCTCCTTGTGGCTTCTCCCAGCACGTGCACGCCGCATGCATACCGCCGTCGTCGCCTCAAGCTGCCACCGCCGCCTCCGGCTGACACCGCCGCCTCCGGCTGACACCGCCGCCTCCGGCTGCCACCGCCGCCTCTGGCTGCCACCGACGTTGGGCAACTTTCCCGAACCACCCAGAACACTCGGGGGCATGTTCATCATACCCGAAAAATTGGTGATTCAGGTGACCGGAACGGAGCAACGTTATTCGTCAACTCAAGATTCAGTCAGATACAATTATCAGCATCTCTTTTCATGGAAGCTATAAAATGATCTTAAGAATTCATTTGAAGACAAGCAACCAAAAGAGACAAGATAACTCTGAGGTTTTGCGGAGAGAATATTGGACTTGGATCGTTACTTCGTTCTAAATTCCCTCGGTTTGCTCTCAAGTCTGTTCACGCTCAGAGCTCCAGTGGACACTCTCGCAGGAACCAACGAAGGAGCTGAAAAACACTTTCTGAGGGAGTTTTAAAACTTAGTATTTGTCCTCCTTTATTTGTCCTCAAGACTTGTAAACGCAGAGGTGGCCTATCATTGTCCGAGGTTTTCAAGAGAAATCCCAAACACTATTAAATCCCAAACAAATGAATGAAAAATCTCAAATAAATGAATGATATATCAAAAACAAATTAACATAGGAATTGTGGACATTAAAGTATCTCATTTAGGGTAGATAAATCATGATGGGGTCAACCTAAATTTATAGGAAAATCGGGATGCACATATCTAAACCACTATCTCCCTCCACAAAAGACATGGGAGTTACGCAGGTTAGGATTTGTGTCCCCGATGCATGCAAAAACTACCGTGCGCCAAATCGAGCGGTAGTCCCAACCGCCGCCGCCCGGCGATGCCGGTCGGCCCGGCCTGGGTCGCCGCCTCCCTACCACTCTCTAATCACTCGAAAACGGGCGGTCCGCCGCGGCCGGCCTTGGTGAAGGCCGGCCAAGGCCTCCCTTCCTCGGGCGGCCTCACCACAGCTATCCCTCACAAGGGCTGGCCAAGGCCGCCTAGATCTGGGCGGCCTCGCCGCGGCCGACCTCACAAAGGGTCGGCCAAGGCCGACCAATCCCAAGCGGCCTCTCTGCGGCTGGCCCTCGCAAGGGCCGGCCAAGGCTAGCCAAGGCCGCCCGAATCTGGGCGGCCTCGCCACAGCCAGCCCTGCAAAGGGTCGGCCAAGGCCGCCCATCCTCGGTAGGCCGGCCCTCGCAAGTGCTGGCCAAGGCCCGCCAGATCCGGGCGGCCTCGCCACGGTCGGCCCCGCAAAGGGCCAGCCAAGGCTGCCCGATCCCAGGCGGCCTCTCTGCGGCACAAGGGTTGGCCAAGGCCGCCCGGATCCGGGCGAACTCGCCGTGGCTGGCCCTGCAAAGGGTCGGGCGGCCGTCCCGCAACGGGCCCTGCAAAGGGCCGCCCGTGGTCGCTCGCCCCAGGCGGCCACCCTCCGTGTGGAGTGGCAGCGATCAGCCGCCCTCCGTGTAGAGGAGCGGCGGTCGGCTACCCACGTCGTCGTTGTTGAGCTGTCATTCTTCGCGGGCGGGCCTTCCTTCGACCCGGGGCAAAGTTGTCAGTTACGAAAGTAGAAAAGTAATGATCCACGTGATCATTTCCGAGCGATTCTGTTGGTCGGTCCAGAATTTATTAGGCAAAATTGCCGGACAAATTACCGGACCGCACTCGTTAGAATCTATAAATAGTCTCAATTCTACTTAAAAGGGTTTTTTGGGGGTTTTCTTCATTTTCTCCCCTTTTTCTCTTCCTCTTCTCTCTGCATGATCTACATTCAAGTCTGCCATCGCAAAGTGTGGTGAAGGCCGCAAAGACAAGACAAGGCTTGCGGGAGAGCAAGTCAAGTGGGAGATGCGTGAAGCTGCTTCCGCCGTCACGACAAGACAACTCCAAGAGAAGGAAGCGCATGCATCTCCTTTGAACAAGCATCGGAAGACCGCCAAAGCAGCAAACAGTCGATGGTACCAGACTACTAGCCGCTAATTCTCCTCCCCTCTCATAAGTTGTAACGAGGCGTGACCTGTCACCCTCCCTCTCCCCCAAGAAGCTATGTAAAAACGCTCATATATTGGAAGTTAGTTCGGCATCGAACCAACTGCGTGGTCCCCCCCCCCCCCCCGATTGTTGGTTTTCCACGTCATCTAGTCTTCGTCTCAGCATCTAGTTTATCTTTGATTGTTGGCACGCTCGTCCCCTCATGGGCTAAGTGTACGACCCTGTGTTCGCCGAGTGGATCCACCAGGCCAGGTGAGCGAGCCAGAGCAATCGGTCCACGTTAGAACAGCCAGCGGGTGAATCCAGACGGTCGGCTCGCTCTCGCCAAAACTAGGCGGGCGAGCTGCGCGAGCCAGCCCATCCAGCCGCTCTCGCATAGACGACCTTGTCGCCAGCCCGCCTCCGAAAATGGGCCGGCGAGCCGCAGTGGCCCGGCTCGCGCTCGCCTAAGGATGGAAGGCGAGCTGCGGGAGCCAGGCCTCGTCCGCCCAGCAAAGTGGCGAGTTGACCCCGTGTTTGAGAAACACGCCCCATGGGGTCCAGTGGCAAAATTACCTGGATGCCCTTGTTGGGGGTGCAAATAGCTTTCCAGAACAGCGGAGTCACGCTGTTGGCATGCCACTTTTGACTGCATATAGCTGTTTAGAACAGCGGAGGTTGGCTATTTGCAGACCGTTTTCAGAAAACTGTAAATAGACCCAATGGGGTACCTCAGAAGGCACGTTTTTCTTGTGCCCCGGTCTTCTTGCGCTTTCTGAGGTATCCTTAGCTCAGCATTTGGCTAAGGATGGGAAGCACTCTAAGATCTTCCGGGTGTGTGGTGGAACCTCCCCGTCGAGCCCTTGGGTCCGTTCCTTGTTCTATTTCCTTAATCATTTGGCTCGCAGAGGAGAAGTAAGTGTGTGATCACCCCTTCCCCAAGGGTGAACTCCACGGAGGCCGAATTCTCGGTTTCAACATTTTTGGTGTGGTGAACATGGATAGTGGACAACACAGAAAATCTTCGGCAAGCTCGATGACTGGAGGATCAGGACAAGGTTCGGCAGGTCCGACTCGCCACAGCCTCCCCCTCTCACCACGGTGGGGATGTTCGAAGACTTCAGGCAGGAGATGCTCGGCCTCGTCAGGTTCGCACTCAGTGCCCGAGCCGAGTGCTCGACACCAGCGGTTCCAGTCATTGTCGCCCCGGCTCTGGGCGAGGACGCTCCCGTAAGGCGAGCTGGGAAGGAAGTTGTAGAGGAGGGGAGAGGATGCGAGCTCCCCGGGCGAGTGCTTTTCCCGAGCTCGGCGAGCGGAGGGCGATTCGGCGAGATGGGGGGTATGAGACCCTCCGGCTCGCCCAGCAAGGGGAGGCAGCCCCTTCAGCGAGTTGGTTTATTCTGCCCCAGTTCCAGAGGGGTTCAGGGAGCCGGAGATGTTTTACTATACCGGGACGGATGACCCGGTCCAACATATCCGGTGGTTCGAGGTTGTGGTGTCCATAAGGCAGATGTCTGATGCCTTCAAATATAGAATCTTCGCCATCACCCTCAAGGAGAAGGCGAGTGAGTGGTTCCACCAGCTACCGGCCAACTCAATCTTCTGCTTTGAGGACCTGCGTCGGGGGTTCATGCTGAGGTTCACCACCTCCACGAAGAGGAAGAAAGAGTCGGAGTCCCTGTTCCACATCAAGTAGGGGGTAAACGAGACCTTGGGGAGTTACGTAGACCAGTTCCAGGAAGAGGTCACCCAAGTCCAGGAGATGTCAGTGCACACCCTAATGATGGTCTTCACCTTGGGGCTGTAACAGGGGTTCTTCAGGATGGAACTGAAGAGAGTGTCGCCCCTCTCCTATGAGGAGCTGATGGAGAGGGCGGCAAGGGGAGTCGATGGGGAGGCGTCGAACCCGAAGTTTGCCCAAAAGCTAGCCAGGTGGGCCACGAAGGAGGAGACAAGAGGTGGCAGAGGTCGGGAGGAGAGGAGAGATGAACGCCGACAAATGGAATAGCAGCAACAACAACAGCTCGGGTGGGGGTGCCAAGAGCCGAACCATAGACTAGGTTGGAGGCCGGAATGGCAGGACCAAGGGTCGTAGAGAGGTTTTCATGAAGGAGACAACCTCCAGGGAGGCCAAGGTCAGTTTCAGCCTCCAGGTTGGAGGCAAGCCCAAAGACCCCCCCCCCCCCCCCCTCCCCGATCAAAATCAGGTTATAGCTATAGCCCTGGGGGAGAGGAGGAGAGCTGAACGAAGAAGGAGAAGGGAAGTTAGGGTGGAGTTACCCTTCTGTGACTTCCATCAGGAGGAGGGGCATGCCACAGCCACGTGCCCGGAGTTCCTCGAGATGAGAGGAAATAGGGAGCAGCAGCAGCAGCGAGATCGCCAGGAAGTGTGGATCGAGGAAGTCCTGCCTCGGGAAGAGGAGGACAGGTGCGAGGACTGGGTGGATGTTGGAACCCGAGGATGGATCAGAGTGATCCATAGGCTGTGGGGATTGAGGCTTCCCGGAAGGCGAGCCTCCATACCATATACCGCCGGAGTGTTGGCTCCACATCCCAGACCCCACCCCCAGAGGAGAAGATTACCTCTCAAGGAAGGATATGTCGGATCATGAGGATCCCTTTTGCAATGCGCTAGTCATCCAGATGGCCATCGAAAATTTCACTGTCTCCTGAATCCTCGTTGACAACGGGAGCTCCGCCAATGTTATTTTTAAGAAGGCGTTCGACGCAATTAAAGTAGAGGCGAAGAGGGTGTTGGTCTTGGACTGACCTCTGTTTGGATTTTCTGGGGAGAGGAAGGAGGTGGAAGGAGGAGTGGGACTCCATGTTAATCTGGGGGGCAGTCCCGTACTTGCAGGTTCGTCATCGTGGAGGCCCCCATCAGCTACAATGTCATCTTCGGGCGGCCCCTCATCTGTTCCTTCCACTGCGTCCCCTCGTCCTTTCACCAATGATTGAAGTTCAGCGCTGAGGGGATCCAGGTCTGAGTCCGGGGCAACCCCAAGGTGGCTAGGGAATGATGCGTCACCGACGTGAACTCCATCTCTTGGCAGGAGGGAGCCGAGGAGATGGAACAGAGGATGGAGGAGGCAGAGCAGGAGGCCAGTGGAGAGGATATGGAGATGGAGAGTTGCACCCGGGATGAGGTGGCAAGAGGAGTCCAGGAGGAGCTGGCTGAGGCAATGGTAGTGGAGGAAGCAGTGGAAGATGAGGAGTTTCTTGTCCCGGAGGAGGGGGATGTAGAGAATGGGGGGTGCAGTCCCGCTTGGATGCTGCAGAGGAGGTAGTGGAGATGGATGTTCTTACCCTTGGAGGCAGGGTGGAGAAGGTGCGCATCAGCGGGGTACTGACCCCCGGCGGACCAGGAGAGGATGCTGGCATGTATCTAGAAGAACGTGGACATCTTCGCCCGGAGCGCAGCGGAGATGCCAGGGATCGATGCGGATGTTAACTGCCACCGCCTTAACCTAGACCCAAGAGCTTGCCCCGTCCAGTAGAAGAAGAGGTTCATCGTGGACAAGCTGGCCGAGCCCATCAGGGAGGAGGTGGCCAAGCTCCTCAAGGCCAGTTTTATATCTGAAAGACAATACCCGGCCGGGTCTCCAATGTAGTAATGGTTAAAAAGGAGACGGGCGGTGGCGTATGTGTGTGGATTTTTCTTTACTTAATAAATCATGCCCTAAGGACTATTATCCCTTGCCTCGGATCGACGCGCTGGTTGACTCGGCTGTTGGTTTTCCTGTAATGAGCTTTTTAGATGCATTTTCAGGTTGGCACCAAATCAGGATGCACCCCCCCCCCCCCCCGACATAAAAGATGTCTTCTTCATCACGGCAGATAGGTGCTACTGCTACAAAATGATACCCTTTGTGCTGAAGAATGCAGAGGCGACGTACCAGAAGATGATGGACAGGGTCTTCCGAGAGTAAAAGGGAAGGAACCTGGAGGTGTATGTAGATGATCTTATTATCAAGAGTCGAGACGTGGACTCTCACCTCCGGGACCTGGAGGAAACCTTCACCACCTTGCACAAGTACAAGATGATGTTTAGCCCCTTGAAGTGTGCCTTCGGGGCCAGCAGGGCAAGTTCTTGGGCCACCTTCTCAGCCCTGCGGGGGAGGAGCCGAATCCAGACAAGGTAAAGGCGATCATAGAGTTGGGGTCGCCTCGGAATGCTAAGGAGGTGCAGCTGCTGACAGGAAAGTTGACAGCATTGAGCAGATTCCTACCAGGGTGGTAGAAGAGTGGATGTACTCAGATTTATTGCGGAATCATTATAAATTTTCTTGTGTCGTCTGTGATTGTTATTATTCTTATTTGTGTTGTGATTTTTGCTTTCTACATATATATATATATATATATATATATATATATATATATATATATATATATATATATATATATATATATATATATATATATATATATATATATATACTATTATAATAAAAATAGTAAGGGCATGAGTTCAAAATTCTAATCGCCGTCGATCTCTGGCATGATAAATCAGCTGCCGTCCGATCTAACTTAACAAATCAACTCCAGCTCTTCATATTTTCGTAGGTACCCTAAACCTAGGACTAGGATGTGTCTTAAACCTATAAATTTCATACGCACTTATCTTAGGGTATGAAATTACCAATTTATCCCTTTAATTTTGAAAAAAATCTCAGCTTCATGTGCATAGGAAGGACCTAAACGCTTATCAAGCCCACCTGCTAAAAGCTCAGACAATCAAAGCAGCCCGTAAGCCGGTTGGCCCGCAAACAAGCCCACAACTTTAAGAAAAAAACGGCCAGGCCGCCAGCCGTAAGCCCGCCAACCGACAAGGCCCCATCTTGTTGATTTCAAACAATACTCACGGAAACCTATATTTATACCCATAAATTCTCATTTGTTTGGCAATGTGGGACTAAAACGGTGCACACACCTGTTTTTTAAAACAGTGCGGGCAAGCTTGCGTGCGGGTGTACGAGCAGGGCATTTCATGTTGATCACTTTTCGATTTGACGCCGTCTTGCCCCTCGATTTGGGCCCCGAAATCTGGGGCGGCGTGATCGCTACAATAGCGATCACGCCGCCCCAGATTTCGGGGCACAAATCGAGGGTCAAGACGGCTCCAAATCGAAAAGTGATCAGCATGAAAGTTGTTCGTCTTGCGAACTTTCATGTTGATCACTATCACGCGAACTTTCATGTTGATCACTTTTCAATTTGGAGCCGTCTTGCCCCGCGATTTGGGCCCCGAAATCTGGGGCGGCGTAACTGCTACAGTAGCGATCTCGCCATCCCAAATTTCGGGGCCCAAATTGAGGAATAAGACGGCTCTAAATCAAAAAATGATCAACATGAAAGTTGTTCGTCTCGCCGAGATCTATAACTTTCATGTTGATCACTTTTCGATTTGATGTCATTTTGACTCTTTGGTCATATTTACTTATTTTCTTTTTTAATTTTTCATTATTAATTGTTTCGTTAATTAATTGTTTCATTAGGTTGTTGTCGTGGCACAGGCGAAGCAATTAAAATATTTACTTATTTTATTTTTTAATTGTTTCATTATTAATTATTTCATTAATTAATTGTTTTATTAGATTACCCGCCGGGGGGTGGGAGGGGGGGCGAAGCCCGCCGTCGCCGGCCTCCCGGGGGGCGAGCGAAGACCGCCTTTGCCGGCCGCCCGTCGGGGAGCGGGCGAAGCCCGCCGTCACAGGCCAGGTACTGTGGCGCGTCGCCATCGGGTAGAAGCCCGCCGGAGGGGGGCGGAGCCTGCCGGGGGGTGGTGGGGCGGGCGGAGCCCGCTGTTGCCGACCAGGTACTGTGGCGCTTGGCCATCGGGCCTCCCGGGGGGCGAGCGAAGACCGCCTTTGCCGGTCGCCCATCGGGGCGAGCGCAGACCGCCGTCGCCGGCCTCCCGGGGGGCGAGCGAAGACCGCCTTTACCGGCCGCCCGTCGGGGGGCGGGCGAAGCCCGCCGTCGCAGGCCAAGTACTGTGGCGCTTCGTCATTGGGTAGGAGCCCGCCGGAGGGGGGCGGAGCCTGCCTGGGGGTGGTGGGGCGGGCGGAGCCCGCTGTTGCCGACCAGGTATTGTGGCGCGTGATCATCGGGCCGGAGGCCCGTGACAGTACCCGGCCGGCGACGGCGGGCTTCGCCCGCCCCGGCTCGATGCTCTTGGGCGGCCTTCAGGCACATCCAGGAAATCGATGGGGGTGAAACCCGACCGGCGACGATGGGTTTCGCCCGCCCCATCAAGGCGGGTTTTGCCTGCAATATATACATATGAGTACTCAAAATGACCGTAAAAAATATACATAAATATTAAAATTTTTATTTTGTAAAACAATATACGTTTTGACCTAAAAATATTAATTTTGACTTTAATAAAGTTGATTGATTTAATGTCATCACCTTTAAAATACCACTGATATGTCTAATGACAACCTTCCTTGAATAGACTGCTGACATGCCTAATGACAACATAGCATAGTAGGTGTAAGAGTTCTACTAAAAAACTTTTTGAATTTAAATGGACTTTCATCGTTACTTCTAATTTTTGATAGTGTAATTACTTGAATGGACATTGTATTTTAATTTCTTTGAAATATATTATAATATATGTTAAGTCATTAAAATATAAAAATGAGGGCATAATTGATATTTTTGAATGTTTCACCAAAGACAATTTTTCCCTTATAATATTGACAGATATATATATCACATACTTTAAATCTGCTATAAAAATAAATTAAAATTTTTAATATACACTATTCACCCCCCATCTAGTGAAAAGTGGATCTATCCCTTACTTTCACAAAGCATAGTCCCTGGGAGGGGGGTACCATTACTGAACTATTTTGTCCTTCCATCGAAGAAGGAGAATTGATGGAGGTGGATCAACGCCCCTCATGGATGGACCCTATCGCAACGTTCCTTTCCATAGGGGAGTATCCGGAGGGGATGGACAAGAAGAAATTCAAGTATAAGTCAGCATACTATCTCATTCGTGAAGGTAAGTTGTATCGAAACACTCTCTCGGGATTGTTGGCCCATTGTATGGCCGAAGGGGAGGTCCAGAGAATCTTGGAAGAGGTCCACTCCGGGGAGTGTTGGAGTCACTCCGAGAGTCAGACCCTGGAAGGAAGGATTGTCAGGCAGGGGTACTTCTGGCCTACCCTGGAGCACGACGCTGCAGAGTTCACGAAGAAGTGCCACAAGTGGAAGTTGTTTGCCCCCCTCCAAGTGCAACCAGCCCAGCACCTCAGAAGCATTACAGCCCCCAAGCCCTTTGCCATCTGGGGAATGGATTTGGTGGGACCTTTTCCCCAGGCCAGTGGGCAGAGGAGGTTATTGCTCGTCATGATAGATTATTTTTCAAAGTGGTTGGAGGTGAAGGTGCTGGCCAAGGTGACCTCCCAGGTCATTAGGAACTTTGTTTGGGGGGAGATCATCTGCCGACACGGGTTGTCGCAGGCCATCGTCACGGACAATGGTCCTCAGTTTGCCAGCGTCGAATTCATCAGTTTCTGCGGGCAGCTCGGGATTGACCTCAGTTTTGCCTCAGTCCACCACCCAGGATCAACGGACAGGTGGAGGCGGTGAATAAGATCATTGTGAACCTCCTGAAAAAGAGAGTTAAAAACTTAAAGGAGAACTGGGTGGAGCAGCTTCCCTCGGTCCTCTGGGCTCTGAGGACCACCCCCAACACGACTACAGGGGAAACCCCCTTCAAGCTTTCCCATGGGTGCGAGGCAGTGCTTCTGATAGAGTCTGAGGTCCGGACTCCTCGGGTGGTCGAGGCAGAAGAAGGCAGTGAAGAATGGCAGGCTGAAAATGAGGAGGAGCTACGGCTCTCCCTTGACATGGTGGAGGAGCTGTGTTACCTCTCCACCATCTGACAGGAAGAAGTGAAAAGAAGAATGACTAAGTACTTTGACAAGCACGTCCGGGTGAAACAGTTCGCGGAAGGGGACTTGGTCCTGAAAAAGGTGGATACAGCAGGAAGATCAGCTGTCGTGGGGAAGCTCAACCCCAACTGTGAGGGTCCATACATTATAAAAGAAGCATTGAAGTCGGGAGGATATCGCCTCCGGAATGTGGAGGGCGAGACTCTAAGTCACACCTAGAGCGGTGATGACTTGAACCGTTTTTACCCTTAAGCCATGTAAGTGATGTCCTTTTTTTAATGACGCTTCTTGATATGTCAATTCTCCTACCATGATTTTTGTGAGCGGGTGAGGAGTTCACTTAGCAGATGATAACTTTACAAAATGAAGTTATCTTGTGCGTCAATTCGCCGCATTTTGACTAAGTTTTTTGACAAAAATTGATTAAAACCATTTGTAAATGAGAAAATCCTTATTTATGAGAAAATCCATATATTATTAATGTTTTGATGTATTTATCATATAGGGCTATGAAGAAATCACTTGCACGGTCAAGAGGAAGCATAAGTAACATCCATGAACTTGTTAAAACCAGTCTGCAGTTCATTGTGAGCAGTTTTTAAGTGCAGGAAGCAGAAAACAGAATTTGTTACAACAAATAAAATTTTATTACAATAAAACCTGTGAATTTGAATTTTCAAATTCCGAAAATAATGCAAATGTGACAACTTTAAAATGAAAGGAGGCTTCCTTTCATAAATTGTGGAGATCCTTTGAGGCCCCAATACCATATAAAAGGGATTTTTGGATCTTTTCACCATCTTTGTCATTTTGGAGAGGAAGGAGGTCAAGTTTAAGGTTCTTGACGGTGGAGGAGCGGATTCCGACCGTGAGAAAGGGTAGATCCTAATTTCTGAAGCCATGAACTGTAAGATCTTTATAGTTTTGTGCGTTTCTTTTCTTGCTATGAACTAAACTCTCCAAGTATTATATAAGGAAAGTACTATGTGTGTTTTTACGGTGTATGTCTCTTGGTTGTTGAGATTTATTTGATGATTTATCATCTTGTGAACTTTTGAATTTATTTATGAGATTTTTAGCTTTTGTCTTCATCTTGTATTTCGCTACGAGAATTGAGAGATGAGTAGCGTAATTATGTTTTGACGACTATTTTATTGCACCGCAAGATTCGAGAGACGAGTGGTGTAAATCGTTTAACCAGAGATCTCTACTTTCACGTTGTATTTCGAGATTCGAGAGAGGAGAAGTACAATCGCTCATTAGTTCACTGTAGTTTAGAGGAGAGGAGGAGACTCTCTCCTTTTGCTAGCGATTTGATTTTTATGTTAAACAATATTTTTCATTCTTCTTAAGTTAGAGATAACTCGGAGAATTTAGGACGTTGAGATTTCCGAGATTCGAGAGATGAGGAATTCTTCTATAAAAATCGTTGCATGATAATTCATTCAACACTTTTAACTAATATTATTTGTATGCACCATTTAGAAGCACATAGGAAATCCAAATACAAAACTATTTTCATCAATTGATAAAGGCAGTTTTCAAAGCTTCCAAGTAGTCTACTTAATTTAAATCTGAGTTAACAATCTTGATTAGTTTGTAAAAGAATCATCTTTTTCGATGTGTTTGGATTTAAAGAACGGTGTAGCTAGTAATTGCAAGATTTAGGTTAACCATATCTCCGAGGGAACGATCTCACTCACACTTTATTACTTATTACGACGCGTGCACTTGCGTTAATATGTATAAACCACTTTCCGCGTATCAAGTTTTTGACACCGTTGTCAGAGAAGTGTTATTAATCTATTGTTATTTTCTTGCAATATTAGTAAATCCTAGTATTTGGAGGTTAAACTTTAATTTTGTTGTATTTTTAAGTTGTTTGTAATTTTTTTTTTTGCTCTGTTAGTGCATGTCTAGATTTCGGTCCACTGAGTTATTGTCATTAAATTTAGAGATTGAAAGGACATGTAGGAGAAATCGTAAGACTTCTCCTTTAGAACAAACTCAATCTTCAACTATAAATTCAGATGATAATCATTAGGAAGGTCGGGATTTAGGAGGTTAGGTAGAACATAATGGGCACCCTGTTGAGCAAAGGAGAACATGTCGTGATTACAACATGCCTCTACAGGGAGGGTTGCAATTTAGTATCGCTAGGCCTACAGTCGAGGCCAACAATTTTAAAATCGATTTTGTTATCATGCAACTCGTTCAAAATAGTAAATTTGGTGGCCTTAATCATGAAGACCTCGATTCTCTTTTGAGAACGTTCATAGAAATCTGTGATACGTTCAAGATTAATGGAGTTTCAGAAGAAGCCATTAAATTACGTGTGTTTCCTTTCTCGCTATAGGGGAGGGAAAATGATTGGCTAAATTCTTTACCCAACAGATCTATTACCACTTGGGCATCCTTGCTGAAAAAATTTTAGCCAAATACTTTCCCCCATCTAAAACGGCTAAGTTGAAGGGAGACATATTAATTTTTATGCAAGGAAATGGAGAGACCCTCTATGACGCTTGGGAACGTTTCAAAGAGCAATCTCGAAAACTCCTCTATCGAGACTTCTGTTATTGTCTGTCCGCTAAGTGGTGCAACTCTATCTCGTCCCACCATAGCCGGCCCTCGCCTTCTAGCAAGAAGATGGCCAAGGTGACTTTATTTTCTTCCTCCGTCCTTATCGTCATCAATATTCTCTTGACGCGGGACAACCAATCCTCCGCCTGCGTTGGGGATCCCACACCCGTAAATGTAGGACGATTAAAGCTCATAAACTGCTTTAACTGTCGTTCAGCTGCTCGAGGATCAACAACAGCCTCAACAGGTTCTGGCCGCACACCAACCTTTTCTGGCACCATTACAGGTTGCGTCTGCCCAGTAGGCTGTGCATGAATCATTGCAAACAATGCAACTAAGCGTACTATTTTCACAGAAGGAGGAGGTGTAAGCACCTCAGCTGGTGCCACACTCTCATCCAAACGCTTGGGCTTAGACTGCCCAGCACCACTTTGAGTCACCTATAGGTGGACAAGACACACTTCAGCGACTTTGCACAAGTAAGAACAACAAAATAGAAACGTGCAGGTTCCTCAAATAGGTGTATTTGCATTACTTAGTGGACATTCTTGAGTTCATTTACAGCTAAAGCGGGTCGCACTTACACGTGCTCGTCACCCCACAAAAGAATTCGACCACAAATTCGAAAGAGAAAGACCGAAACAAGCTGATACCAAATTATAGCGCCTCCATCTGTTACATGACATATAATAGAAGGTCCGGCCGAGGCCCCACACCATATATCACAAATAGATGGCGAGGTTACAAGTTTATATCAAAACTACGCGCATCCTAATCCAGAGCATGCTAACGGAAGCTTTAAAGTTATTTGAGTTTAACTTATTTGAATGTCCATAATATATAAATCCGCATTTATATATAACACCACAAAGGAATGTATACAAAATACACAACCATTCTGGCCTTAAGGCCTTAAAGTTAAGCTTGACAGGCGTGGATTACAAACATCGGTACGCAGGCCGGACATACATGAAAATTATAAAATTCTTCATCGGCCATCGAGGGCCAGCAGCAGCAGCAAGGGCTTCAACCCACTATTTTCCACTCGGCTCTCCAGCACCTGCATGTGGACAATCCACCGCAACGGTGGTAAACAAGGCAACAGTCAGCATTCAGCTGACCAATTTATAACGACCCTACCCCTTACCCGGGGCAGTGGTATTCCTTTCATGCAGGCATAGCAGTTCACAAGCAGATATATCACAAGATGTGCACTCACGCACCATCAAAATATCACAAACATCGACCACACGGCCCGACATTCCGTGCACTCGGGGCACATTCTCAGTGTACCGGAAAATCATAGCCCACCACCGTTCCCAATAGCAAACTTGAGCATTGCGCTCCACAGCCTACAGCCGGAGACTTTAGTCTTAATGGCGTGCAGGCCTAAGACTCTCATTATGTGAACCTGACGAACGCCAATATCCAGACACTCATGTTAGACAACCATAACGCGGATGTAGTTCAGCCCTTGCTCGTTGCTCAAATCGTAAGTTTAATGACTAGAGTGACGCGGGTCGACATCCCCTTGTTCGTTCGGCACGAAGCCTTTTTAAGAGCTCACATAGCTCACAATAGCCACACTGTCCCCTATGGACTGGCTTCACAATCACAGGTTAGCTAGGAGCTATCGCCAGCGACACTCACTATCGCCCAGCATTAACGACAAAACTCTTTTTCTGTCCCCAGCCCTAACCTTATCTGGACCAACCATTCATAAATCCATACAACTACCTACAGTGCTAGAAACACTGGTCTTTCATAGCATACGTACAGTACATGCACTTTGCGGTATTTTCCTGGAATTCCACTCCAGTACTTCCTGCTACTGTCCTTCATAGGCACAACCCACCGACTCCACAAAATACCCATTTATATGTGGAGTCTTCTCCGGTGCGCAAAATAAAACATCACCAATACAGACCAACCTGTCCAGATGGGCTTCATGAAGTATGCATATTCCATACTACACATTTTCGTATCTATAAGCAAGACTCGATGGGGATTTCATGAATCAACCCAAAGGAACTCCCTCGACTTTCCACCTTTTGGTGGGGGATTAAATGCATATGCCAAAAAAGGACTTCACTTGTCCAAGAAGAAAGATCGTTACCCTTGAAGATCTCTTTGGAGCCATGGTAAAGTGTTTCTACTCAGACGGAAATGATCGTCGCACTTTCATCTTCGCAACCTCGCTTTGGCTTTAGATTCCAGCCCCAAAACCTCCTTCAACAGCTCAACTAGAGCACTCAAACCCTAATAGCCGAGAGGGCCTGCTATAGAACTCGGGAAGAAAGAGAATAGATAAGAAAATAATGATTTCCAATTTCCATTATCTATAGATAAGACATCGGTTATCTTCCAACCACACGATTTTTTTCCCTCAAAACACATCAACGGCTCGGGATTGAAGCTGAAAAGTCAACCACCGCTCAGTGGCCGCACACCAGCCACCTGACACGAGACATCGTTCGGCCATATCCATATTTTCGACAATTCGTCGAACGGGACAAATGTGGTCGAACGAAATTCATCGAACGGGCCAATTTCGTCGAGCTCCGCTCGACGATTTCTCACCCAGCCAGGCCAACTCTTTGTCTATTACATTTTTGGGTGTTACACAGCGTATAGATATTACTAGGTTGAGCGCACTAGTTTTGGGTCTGTTCACCGTGTAACAGCCCAAATTCGAGAAACAGTAAAATATTGGGTGACACGGCCTGGGACACGAGCGTGTCCCAGGGTGTGTCCTGCTTGGGTTGAGTGGTCGAGCGCGCGTTCGACGAATTTCGGTCGACGAATTCTTCGGGAGGTACACGCCCTGTGATACGGGCGTGTCGGGGGGCGTGACCCAGGGCGTGTCCTCACCTGGTCGATGATTTTCTCTCGAGTAGTTGGGGTCGACGAATACTCGAGAAAGAGGGTACACGGCCTGTGACACGGGCGTGTCACAGGGCATGTCCCGCTCATACTCAAGTAGCTCTCGTGTAGGTCGAAATGTACTCGAGTAGGTGGAAAAGTACTCGAGTAAGAGGGGGTGACACGGGCGTGTCATCCCTGTGACACAGGCGTGTCCTATCTGGGTACTTGAGTAGTTGGTTTTCTCTCGAGTAAGTCCTCTCGAGCAGGTCTCGAGTGGGTTACATGCCCCGTGTCACGGGCGTGACTAGGCTAACACGAGCATGACATGGGTGTGTCACCTTGGCATGGATAAGTTTGTATAAGGCGGTTCGTGCACCGCTTAGGGGACACGACCTGTGACACGGGCGTGTCACAGGGCGTGTCAGACCCGGGAGAGCTGTTTTCAGGGAATTTTCTGGTCGTTCCTTTTCTTCCTATGGGATCTGATGGCTCAGATTTCTCGTTGTTGTTATAAGGCCGAAATGCAGAATTAGCTCTTCATTTTCATCATCTTCTTCTTCTCATTCCAAGAGAGAGAAAGAGAGGGCAAGGGAAGGAAAGGAGGAAGGAGGAAATCCGGTATTAGAGGAGCTGCAGAGTGTGGATTGAAGATCCGAGTTCGGATTCGTGGAGGCAACGCTGAGACGGTGATTTCCATCCAGCTGATTCATGGCTCCGAAGCGATATTCAAGGGTAACGATCTTCTTCTTGGACACTGAAGTGCTCTCTTTATGCATGTGCGTGGAATCCTCCACCAAGAGGTGGATTGCGGAAGTGATTCCTTAGTTGAGTCTGCATTTAGAGCCGGAAGTGTAAAGTACGGCATAGGTATGTTGTGTGAAGCTCATCTGGACTGGTAGTCTGGATTGGTGATGATCATGGGTAAACCAGAGAAGACTCCGTGGATTGAATGCTATGAAATATGTGTATGGGATGAATAAATGATATGTGATGTTGCTTCTGGATGAATGGAGGCTCTTGTTAAGCTCCTTGTGTTATGAGCGCTGCGGGTGCTATTTGTTTTGCGAGAACGGTGAAAAGCTGCGACTGATCAGGAGGGAAAGCCGACCCGCATCAAGTTGCGGTCTTGACGATTTGAGCACGGGAAAAGGCTGATCTCTACCTGGTTATTATGGGAGATCGATGGGTGGCAATGCAAATGGGGGCTGCGGTCATACCCGGCTTGCTACACCACAGTGGTGGGTCGATCTAAATGCTCAATTTTGCGATGGGGTTTGGACCTCTGAATGGTTTGGGCGGAATGCTCACAGCATGCGTGTTATGGTGACTAGGACCTGCCAGCTAACAAGTTAATAACCCCTGATCGGCGGTGTACGACTTGGATTTCCGGTACACCAAAAAGGTGCCCTGAGTGCACGAAGCGTCTGGTGGATACTGGCGTTTGTGATGTGATTGTGATTGCTAAGTTGATAAAGATTATGATATGATAATGCATACAGGGAAGGAACCACTGCCCCGAGAAAGGGGTAGAGTCATTATAAGTGGTCAGCTAAAGTTGACCGTTTCTTTGTTTGTCGCTCTCGGGTGGATAATGAATTGCAGGAATTGATGATTACATTGAATTGCTTGAGCAGAATGGAGGCTTGTTGCTAAAGGCCCTCAAAGGTCGTGCGAAGAAAGCGTGGTTGGATTTCATGTGTGGCCGGCCTGCGTGCCGATGTACGAAAATGTATTTGTGTAAAGAGAAACTTGTAAGGCCTTAAGGCCAGTGTGTGTGAGTTGTATACGTTCCTGGTTTGGATATATAAATGTGGAGTTCATATAGTAGTGGACATTATTTGAGTTGAGTTCATATTAACTTAAAATGATGCGCTAGAATGGATTGAGTTACGACATGAGTAGATTTTGATTTCCACAAGTAATTCTGCCGCTTGTCTGTGACATATGGCGGGGGGCCCCGGCCGGAACCACCGTTATATGCCACGTGACGAGTGGGGCATTACAAAGTGGTATCAGAGCCAGGTTGAGATTGTTTGGGAGGAGAGAACATAATTGAACTCACGAATGTCCACTAGGAATGTATTTCATGCACATAAGGAGCATGAGTGTGTAGACAATGTATAAGTACCGTTATGACATGGATGAGTAATGGTGTTTTGTACATTGCTAGGTGGCGAGAAGTGGTGTTGGGCAGCCGGAGCCCCAGCAATCCGATGAGAGTGTAGCACCAATTGCAGTGCCTACACCTCCCTCGGCGGAGACCATACAGATGGTGATGGAAACAGTGCTTGCGGTGTTACAGGCACAACCTACGGGGCAGGCAAGGCCTGCAGGAGGACCAGGACAGGCAGGTGCAAGGCAAGAGCGTGCTGTAGTTGTGACGGAAGAGCAAGAAGCAAATGAGGCATTAAAAAGCTTTATGGAGTTTCATCCACCTACGTTTGGTGGGGCGAGTTCCCCAACGCAGACGGAAGATTTGTTGGCTCGAGTAAAGAGAATCCTGACTGCAATTAGGACGGTGGAGGAGCAGAAAGTGACTTTAGCCACTTTTCTGTTGGAAGGAGATGCGAGATTATGGTGGGATGAGATGGAGGTGCATCACTTGGCAGGTCGAGGCTTAGCGGAGGTTTCAATGGACGAATTCTCCTGATTGTTTCTTGCCAAATATTTGCCTGTGTTGCAACGAATTGCAATGGAGAACGAGTTCCAACGTCTTGTGCAGGGTGAGACTGATATTGATACGTACCTGCATGAGTTTACCAGACTGGGGCGATATGCGGGGTCTACCTTCGCGGAGGAAGCGCGAAAGACGAACTGATTTTATGAGGGACTGCGTGATGACTTGCGGTTGGCACTCCCAAGTTCGGTGAATCAAGGCTTCCAAGCGTTGGTCGATACGGCCAGGGCACTGGAGAAAGATTTGAAACGGGTACAGGATAAAAAGAAGTTGGAAATGGAGAAGCCGGAATTTAAAGTTCCTCAGTCTCAACAATTGGAGTTTTGGAAACGAGACAAGAAGAAGTTCAGGCCTGCTGAACCAACTTCTTCAACTGTTTCATCGGGCGCAACGTATGGACAAGGACGGGTTGAAATCCGTACATGTTTTAAATGTGGAAAACAGTGACATATAGCCCCTAATTGTTGGAGTGGCCCTTCAGAAAGTGAGAAGAGGACGGGTGCGTCTTATAACGAAAAGGGTAAAGCAGTGGCCGAATCATCTGCATCTCAGACACAACCTCGATTGCATAATCTGGAAGTGCAAGAGCCGCAAAGCTCAGTCGGGGAAATACAGTCGTGCGTGTTTCGGTTGGAACTACAAGAGGCTATCAAATGTATTATGAATGAAGATGCGGCTGAGCGGAAATAAATGCCCTCTGTGATCGTTTTGGTATACATATTTATGGTGTGTATGATGGGCAATAAGATGTTTGTGCACATATTTGTGGTGTATGTTATATCATATGTGAATATGATGTTTGAGTTAGATGGACGTACATATGTTAGTACTATGTCTGTGTGTATGGTATACAAGTGATGATTATTTTGTGCGATGCCGTGGGCAGAGACAAGCTGCGGCCGCTGAGCTCGAACCCGGATCGTTTTGTTAAGGTGCTCGTATGTTTGTGGTGCAACGAGCGAGCAATGCGTATTGGAAGGTCTGGAGGTAAGATCAATTTCGAGGACAAAATGCTTTGAAGGAGGGGAGGGTTGTAACAGCCCAAATTCGAGAAACGGGAAAATATTGGGTGACACGGCCTGGGACACGGGCGCGTCCCAGGGCGTGTCCTGCTTGGGTTGAGTGGTCAAGCGCACGTTTGACGAATTTCGGTCGACTAATTCTTCGGGAGGTACACGCCCTGTGACACGGGCGTGTCGGGGGGCGTGACCCAGGGCGTGTCCTCCCCTGGTCGACAATTTTCTCTCGAGTAGTTGAGGTCGATGAATACCCGAGAAAGAGGGTACACGGCCTGTGACACGGGCGTGTCACAGGGCGTGTCCCGCTCATACTGGAGTAGCTCTCGTGTAGGTTGAAATGTACTCGAGTAGGTGGAAAAGTACTCGAGTAAGAGGGGGTGACACGGGTGTGTCATCCCTGTGACACGGGCGTGTCCTATCTAGGTACTCGAGTAGTTGGTTTTCTCTCGCGTAATTCCTCTCGAGTAGGTCTCGAGTGGGTTACACGCCACGTGTCATGGGCGTGACTAGGCTGATACGGGCATGACATGGGCGTATCACCTTGGCATGGATAAGTTTGGATAAGGCGGTTCGTGCACTGCTTAGGGGACACGGCCTGTGACACGGGCGTGTCACAGGGCATGTCAGACCCGAGAGAGCTGTTTTCAGGGAATTTTCTGGCCGTTCTTTTTCTTCCTATGGGATTTGATGGCTCAGATTTCTCCTTGCAGTTATAAGGCTGAAATACAGAATTAGCTCTTCATTTTCATCTTCTTCTTCTTCTTCTCATTCCAAGAGAGAGAAAGAGAGAGAGGGCAAGGGAAGGAATGGAGGAAGGAGGAAATCCACTGCTGGAGGAGCTGCGGAGTGTGGATTGAAGATCCGAGTTCGGATTCGTGGAGGCAGCGCTGAGACGGTGATTTCCATCTGGCTGATTCATGGCTCCGAAGCAATCTTCAAGGGTAACGATCTCCTTCTTGGACCTCGAAGTCCTCTCTTTATGCATGTGCGTGGAATCCTCCACCAAGAGGTGGATTGCGGAAGTAATTCCTTGGTTGAGTCTGCATTTAGAGCCGGAAGTGTGAAGTACGGCATAAGCATGCTGTGTGAAGCCCATCTTTACTGGTAGTCTGGATTGGTGATGATCATGGGTAAACCGGAGAAGACTTCATGGATTGAATGCTATGAAATATGTGTATGGGATGAATAAATGATATGTGATGTTGCTTCTGGATGAATGAAGGCTCTGGATAAGCTCCTTGTGTTATGAGCGCTGCGGGTGCTATTTGTTCTGCGATAATGGTGAAAAGTTGCGGCTGATCAGGAGGGAAAGCCGACCCGCGTCAAGCTGCGGTATTGACAATTTGAGCACGGGAAAAGGCTGATCTCTACCTGGTTCTTATGGGAGCTCGATGGGTGGCAATGCAAATGGGGGCTGCGGTCATACCCGACTTGCTACACCACAGTGGTGGGTCGATCTAAATGCTCAATTTTGCTGTGGGGTTTGGACCTCTAAATGGTTTGGGGGGAATGCTCACAGCATGCGTGTTGTGGTGACTAGGACCGGCCAGCTAACAAGTTAATAACCCCTGATTTGCGGCGTACGATTGGGATATCCGGTACACCAAAAAGGTGTCCTGAGTGCATGGAGCGTCTGGTGGATACCGGCGTTTGTTATGTGATTGTGATTGTTAAGTTGATAAAGATTATGATATGACAATGCATACAGGGAAGTAACCACTGCCCCGAGAAAGGGGTAGGGTCGTTATAAGTGGTCAGCTAAAGCTGACCGTTACTTTGTTTGCATGTACAAGGCGTATTTCGAAAAGGCGCGAAAAATTATGAGATTTTGGGTGCGACTAGCCAATAACGGGTTGCGGTTAACAATCACCTAATATATTCATGAAAAATATTAAAACAATGGAGGGAAATAAAAAAATTTCCCTACCCGCGTCAAGCTGAGCACGGGAAAAGGCTGATCTCTACCTGGTTCTTATGGGAGCTCGATGGGTGGCTGTACAACCCCGTATTCGCGAAGAGTGGACCCAAAATAAGGCAAACCCGTTTTTAAGCTTTTTGGAGATTTTGAACTCTCGGTGGCCAATTTTGGCTCTGGCTTGGAACATACTATTAGGGGGAGGAAGAATTGGCTCCCCTCGATGGCCCCTCTGTTGGGAGGGCGGGTGCGGCAAGTTGGCTAGCACCCTCCCCGGCCGGTTGAGTCTGTGGAAGGGGCAGGCGAGGCGGCCGCAGCCTGGCGCTCGCCCGAGCGGCCTGCTCGCGGGCGAGGCGGCCAGCGGCCTGGCGCTCGCCCGAGCGTCCTGCTCGCGGGCGAGGCGGCCAGCGGCCTGGCGCTCGCCCGAGCGGCCCCCTGCTCGCGGGGGTGAGGCGGCCGCGGCCTGGCGCTCGCCCGAGCGGCCTGCTCGCGGCGAGGCGGCCGCAGCCTGGGGGAGCGCTCGCCCGAGCGGCCTGCCCGCGGGCGAGGCGGCCGCGGCCTGGCGCTCGCCCGAGCGGCCTGCTCGCGGGCGAGGCGGCCGCGGCCTGGCGCTCGCCCGAGCGGCCTGCTCGCGGGCGAGGCGGCCGCAGCCTGGCGCTCTCCCGAGCGGCCTGCTCGCAGGCGAGGCGGCCAGCGGCCTGGCGCTCGCCCGAGCGGCCTGCTCGCGGGCGAGGCGGCCGCGGCCTGGCGCTCGCCCGAGCGGCCTGCTCGCGGGCGAGGCGGCCGCGGCCTGGCGCTCGCCCGAGCGGCCTGCTCGCGGGCGAGGCGGCCCGCGGCCTGGCGCTCGCCCGAGCGGCCTGCTCGCGGGCGAGGCGGCCAGCGGCCTGGCGCTCGCCCGAGCGGCCTGCTCGCGGCCTGACCGGCGGCCTGGGGCCGTCTCGGGTGTTTGGGGGCGGGGTATTGGCGGCGTGCTTTTACCGCTGTGCCCTTGGAGGCGTTTTACCGCTCTGCCCCCCGGCGTGGGCGTTTCCTATTGGCCCAAGGCTTTTTGGGCGTAGGGGAATTTTGGTCATTTTTACCCCCAGGACTTGGAAAAACTATAAATAGACCCCCTTGGGTACCTTGGAGAGGGACTTCATCTTCTTCTTCTTGCTTGCTCCTCCCTTGGCTTCTTCTTGGTAGAGTTGAGAGAGCTCCTCCAAGGCACCCTAGCTCGAGCATTGGCTAGGGAGGGGAAGTGCTCAGGTAGCCTTCCGGGTGTGAGGTGGGACCTCCGCGCTAGAGCCGAGGGGCTGTTCCTAGCTTCTTGATCCTTTGGTCCGTGACGTTTTCTCGAGTGTAGTAGGTGTGAGGTCACCCCTTCCCCGAGGGACGAACTCCACGAGAGACCAGGTTTCTGGTTTCAACATTTTGGTGCGGTGAGCGTGGAGAGTGACCAGCATAGAAGATCTCGGGAGAGTGTCATGACGGGAGGTCAGGGAGGTAGTGACGATCTCGGCGAGCTCCCCACCCCAGGACCCTTTGTGGGGAGGCAAGAGTTTATGGCCTCCATCCAGGGCATCATGGAGATGCTGCGAAGCATTGCTCCTCAGGGTGGCGGCTCCACCCCGACCCCCCAGGAGCTAGCTCCCCCCTCGACGAGTCGACTCCCAGGGGTCTAGGCGAGATGACCCCAGCGGGGGAGAAGGAAGTGCACCAGGAAGAAGGCCAGGGAAGGAGAGGATGGGCGATGGGGTCGAGCGAGACCTCACCGGCCGGGAGCTATTCTCCAGCCCGGCGAGTGCCAACCTTCCAGGCGAGCAGGTCGCGCGAGTGGAGGTGGCGAGACCACCCTTAGGGGGTCACCCTTCAGCGAGCTGATCATCTCAGCTCCCGTTCCCGAGGGGTTCAGAGAGCCAGACATGGCTTACTATTCCGGGAAGGATGATCCTGTTCAGCACCTGCAGTGGTTCGAGGATGCCGTCTCCATCAGACCGATGACGGACGCCTTCAAGTGTCGCCTCTTTGCGATCACGCTGAAGGAGAGGCAAGGGACTGGTTCCATCAACTCCCCCAAGGTCGATCTATGGGTTCGAGGACTTGAGCGAAGCTTCCAGCTCCGCTTCTCCACCTCCAAGAAGCGGAAGAGGAGTCCTGAGTCCATCTTCTTGATAAGGCAAGGGGCCGAGGAGTCGCTGGCCCGCTACGTAGACAGGTTCCAAGAGGAGATCTTGGAGGTCCAGGAGATGCCAGGGTATGCTCTCCAGATGGCTTCACCGTTGGGCTGAAGGAGGGCTTCTTCAAGATGAGCTTGACCCGGAAGGCCCCCTTTTCCTTCGAGGAGCTGATGGAAAGGGCGGCAGAGGAGATTGTCATGGAGGCAGCCAACCCGGCATTTGTCAAGAGGTTGGAAAAGTTGACGGAGGTGGAGTCAAAGGAGCAGGGTGGCTCAAGGCATCAGGAAGGAAGAAGAAGAGAGGAGCAGAGAGCTCAGGGGTTCCAAGGACAGGAGGGTCCGGAACCAGGCTGGAGGCAGCAGGGAGGACCTGCTCAAGGTCCGGGAAGAGCTCTCATCCAAGGAGGGGGGAACTTTCATGGGGCCAAGGGAGGTATAACTTCCAGAGGCAGGCCCCAAGGCAACTCTTACCCCCGCCGCAGCAAGCCTTGGCAATAGGAGGGGGAAGAGGTAACAGGAGAGAGCGCGCAGCCCGCCGAAAGAGGGGAGAAAGGAGCGCTGATGTACTGCGACTTCCACCAGGTGGAGGGGCACGCCACAGCTACCTGCCCCGAGTTCTTGGAATGAGGGGCACGAGAGGCCCTGCGCAGCCGCAGCTGCCGGTGCGGGTAGAAGAGGTTCTACCCGGAGAAGGGGGTGATGATATATGCGAGGACCGGGTCGACGTGGGAACCCGAGGTAGCATAGGAGTGATCCACGGTGGAGTGGGGGTTGAGGCCACTCGGAAGGCTAGCCTCCATGTCATGTACCGGAGAAGCGTCGCCTCAACCTCCCAGACCCCGCCCCCAGAGGAGAAGATCACCTTCTCGGTGAAGGACCTGCCGGATCATGAGGATCCGTTCTGCGATGCGCTGGTCATCCAGACGGCCATCGAAGGCTACACCGTCTCCCGGATCTTGGTTGACAACGGAAGCTCCGTCAACGTCATTTTCAAGAAGGCGTTTGATGAGATGAAAGTAGAGCCAAGGAGGGTGTTGGCCTCGGATGGACCCTGTTCGGATTCTCAGGGGAGAGGAAGGAGGTCGAGGGTGGAGTGGGGCTCCAAGTAAATTGGGAGGAGTCTCGAGGAACTGCCGGTTGGTCATTGTTGACGCTCCAAGCAGCTACAGCGCCATCTTCGGAAGACCCCTCATCAGCGCCTTCCGTTGCGTGCCGTCTTCATTCCACCAATGCCTCAAGTTCAGCTCAGGGGGGATCCAGGTCAGAGTCAAGGGAGACTCAAGGATGGCAAGGCAGTGCTACGTCACGGCCGTCAACATCATCTCTTGGATGGCCAAGGCATAGGAGATGGAGAAGATCATGGAGAGCCTGAGCAGGATGGAAGTGTCCGGCGAGCGGGAGCGGATGGCGACCACCGGCCCAGACCCCCTGAAGAAGCCTCGTCCCGGTAGAGTCCTGTATTCTTCTTATGTTGTATTGAGTCCAGCCCCGACCAGCTGAGTCGGGGGGGTCATGTAACTCATCTTTTTCCCCGTTTGAGGATGTAGGATTTGGTATGGTTTGATTGTGTAGCTCAAGTCCTTAGCTCCGATGACGATTCCGCCGCCAGGCTCTCACTAGCTGGCTGGGTAGGTTGATCTCTCGTGGTAGCCCAAGTCCATAGCTCCGATGATGATTCCGCCGCCAGGCTCCCACTAGCTGGCTGGGTAGGTTGATCTCTCGTGGTAGCCCAAGTCCTTAGCTCCGATGATGATTCCGCGCCAGGCTCCCACTAGCTGGCTGGGTAGGTTGATCTCTCGTGGTAGCCCAAGTCCTTAGCTCCGATGATGATTCCGCCGCCAGGCTCCCACTAGCTGGCTGGGTAGGTTGATCTCTCGTGGTAGCCCAAGTCCTTTGCTCCGATGATGATTCCGCGCCAGGCTCCCACTAGCTGGCTGGGTAGGTTGATCTCTCGTGGTAGCCCAAGCCCTTCGCTCCGAGATGGTCCCGCTGTCAGGCTCCCACTAGCTGGCAGGGTCGGTGGTACCTCTCGTGGAGAGTAAGTGCTTGCACCCCGAGGTCGTCTCGCCACCCAGGCTCCCATAGCTGGCATGGCAGGTTGACCCCCGAGGGGAAGTTACACTCCGCGAATACATTGGGTTGGATGTTCTTTCCGAGCTTGTGCCAACCTCGAAAAGAGCGGGGATTGTGTACAACCCCGTATTCGCGAAGAGTGGACCCAAAATAAGGCAAACCCGTTTTTAAGCTTTTGGAGATTTTGAACTCTCGGTGGCCATTTTGGCTCTGGCTTGGAACATACTATTAGGGGGAAGAATTGGCTCCCCTCGATGGCCCCTCTGTTGGGAGGGCGGGTGCGGCAAGTTGGCTAGCACCCGCCCGGCCGGTTGAGTCTGTGGAAGGGGCAGGCGAGGCGGCCGCAGCCTGGCGCTCGCCCGAGCGGCCTGCTCGCGGGCGAGGCGGCCAGCGGCCTGGCGCTCGCCCGAGCGGCCTGCTCGCGGGCGAGGCGGCCAGCGCCTGCCTGGCGCTCGCCGAGCGGCCTGCTCGCGGGCGAGGCGGCCGCGGCCTGGCGCTCGCCCGAGCGGCCTGCTCGCGGGCGAGGCGGCCGCAGCCTGGCGCTCGCCCGAGCGGCCTGCCCGCGGGCGAGGCGGCCGCGGCCTGGCGCTCGCCCGAGCGGCCTGCTCCGCGGGCGAGGCGGCCGCGGCCTGGCGCTTGCCCGAGCGGCCTGCTCGCGGGCGAGGCGGCCGCAGCCTGGCGCTCGCCCGAGCGGCCTGCTCGCAGGCGAGGCGGCCAGCGGCCTGGCGCTCGCCCGAGCGGCCTGCTCGCGGGCGAGGCGGCCGCGGCCTGGCGCTCGCCCGAGCGGCCTGCTCGCGGGCGAGGCGGCCGCGGCCTGGCGCTCGCCCGAGCGGCCTGCTCGCGGGAGGCGAGGCGGGGGGGGCCGCGGCCTGGCGCTCGCCCGAGCGGCCTGCTCGCGGGCGAGGCGGCCAGCGGCCTGGCGCTCGCCCGAGCGGCCTGCTCGCGGCCTGACCGGCGGCCTGGGGCCGTCTCGGGTGTTTGGGGGCGGGGTATTGGCGGCGTGCTTTTACCGCTGTGCCCTTGGAGGCGTTTTACCGCTCTGCCCCCCGGCGTGGGCGTTTCCTATTGGCCCAAGGCTTTTTGGGCGTAGGGGAATTTTGGTCATTTTTACCCCCAGGACTTGGAAAAACTATAAATAGACCCCCTTGGGTGCCTTGGAGAGGGATCTGCTTTCTTAGTTTTCTCCTCCCCTAGCTTCTTCTTGGTAGAGTTGAGAGAGCTCTCCAAGGCATCCTAGCTCGAGCATTGGCTAGGGAGGGGAAGTGCTCAGGTAGCCTTCCGGGTGTGAGGTGGGACCTCCGCGCTAGAGCCGAGGGTCTGTTCCTAGTTTCTTGATCCTTTGGTCCGTGACGTTCTCTCGAGTGTAGTAGGTGTGAGGTCACCCCTTCCCCGAGGGACGAACTCCACGAGAGACCAGGTTTCTGGTTTCAACAGTGGCAATGCAAATGGGGGCTGCGGTCATACCCGACTTGCTACACCACAGTGGTGGGTCGATCTAAATGCTCAATTTTGCTGTGGGGTTTGGACCTCTAAATGGTTTGGGCGGAATGCTCACAGCATGCGTGTTGTGGTGACTAGGACCGGCCAGCTAACAAGTTAATAACCCCTGATTTGCGGTGTACGACTGGGATATCCGGTACACCAAAAAGGTGTCCTGAGTGCATGGAGCGTCTGGTAGATACCGGCGTTTGTTATGTGATTGTGATTGTTAAGTTGATAAAGATTATGATATGACAATGCATAGGGAAGTAACCACTGCCCCGAGAAAGTGGTAGGGTCGTTATAAGTGGTCAGCTAAAGCTGACCGTTACTTTGTTTGCATGTACAAGACGTATTTCGAAAAGGCGCGAAAAATTATGAGATTTTGGGTGCGACTAGCCAATAACGGGTTGCGGTTAACAATCACCTAATATATTCATGAAAAATATTAAAACAATGGAGGGAAATAAAAAAATTTCCCTACCCGCGTCAAGCTGAGCACGGGAAAAGGCTGATCTCTACCTGGTTCTTATGGGAGCTCGATGGGTGGCAATGCAAATGGGGGCTGCGGTCATACCCGACTTGCTACACCACAGTGGTGGGTCGATCTAAATGCTCAATTTTGCTGTGGGGTTTGGACCTCTAAATGGTTTGGGCGGAATGCTCACAGCATGCGTGTTGTGGTGACTAGGACCGGCCAGCTAACAAGTTAATAACCCCTGATTTGCGGTGTACGACTGGGATATCCGGTACACCAAAAAGGTGTCCTGAGTGCATGGAGCGTCTGGTGGATACCGGCGTTTGTTATGTGATTGTGATTGTTAAGTTGATAAAGATTATGATATGACAATGCATACAGGGAAGTAACCACTGCCCCGAGAAAGGGGTAGGGTCGTTATAAGTGGTCAGCTAAAGCTGACCGTTACTTTGTTTGCATGTACAAGGCGTATTTCGAAAAGGCGCGAAAAATTATGAGATTTTGGGTGCGACTAGCCAATAACGGGTTGCGGTTAACAATCACCTAATATATTCATGAAAAATATTAAAACAATGGAGGGAAATAAAAAAATTTCCCCCCAAAATTTACTTAGGTTATTTTATTCCCCCAATCTTATCTCTCTGACCATAAATCTCGCATCCCCGTGTGCCTCTTCGCTCCCCACATTTTGTATTTCCTTCTTTGATCATCTTTTGCAGGTGATCGAGCGGCTTCGGCTTCCAGCATCTTGGTAGGGGTCGGTGAGCATCTTCGACGATATTTGTCGGGATCGGTGAGCATCTTCGACAATCTTCGCCGGTGAGTATTCCGCATGTGATTCTCTTCTTCTAAAAACTGTGGCATCGCGCGATTCTCTTCTTCCATCTCGCAGTGCGACTCATGATTCTTGCCTCCTTCTTTGATTCACCTGCAGGCCCGAGCCTTAGCCTTTAGGGATTTCAATTCAGCTACTCAGAAGGTATTCCATTTCCATCTCTATTGTCAGCGCTCTAGCCATCCCTGTCGGGATCAATTTTTTTCTTCGTTGCTTGCAATTCTGTGCCCCGTCCACGACTATGGTGAGTTGTGTTCATTTCCCTCGAATATTGTTGTAGCAGCTTGCCAGTTGATTTTCATTTCTGAAGTTTTCAACTTCTTTTGCAGTTTCGTTCCATGGCCCAGCCACAAAGGACTTGGTATCCATTTCCTTGCAATTAGTGTCCATTTCCTTGCTTCTGGCATCCAATTCCGTCCCATTTGGTCACCACGCAGGTAACATTTTCGGTTTTTCTCATTTTTGGTTTTTCTCCAATGGAAGAACAAGAGCTTTTAGTTCCGTTTCCATTTTTCAAAAAACTATGCAAATAAATTAAAGTTATTCAATGCCAGTGAATGGAAGTAGTTCGGATTTCCAGAACTTGCATAGAATGTTAATATGAATAGTTATTGTTAGTTAGGAATTTCGTTTTTTGTTGTTAGAATAGTAAAAAATCATTTTTGATCGCTTAAATAGCTTGTTGATATAATATTCTTGATAATTTTTTGTTTGGCGCCCCTTGTGGAGATAATACACTCAACTTATACACTTTATTACTTTGGTCAATACGTTGACGTGGCTCTATTTGGCAAGGCGGCGCCGGAAATGAATGCGGTGGTTATGAACCGTTGCTCGTGAATGCCCGATATCACCTATGAAATATATGCTCAAAACTAATTTTCTTCTCTTGATAGCTGTTATAACCATTGTCTTGCCAAACATTCAACCTATGACAGTGATGTTTATTTGATATATATATATATATATATATATATATATATATATATGGCTAGGCTTAAATAGACTTATGCTTCATTTGGTTCGGCGTTTTGCCGCTCCGTTTGGGGCAAACGCCGCGCTGGAAGGCGGGTAAACAAATGAAACACCGGCGGCGTTTGCTCCATTTCGACCCGCCCGCCTTGAGAAACGCCTCAAAAAGCTCCATTTGGAAAAGCCACCTCCCTCCTCCGTTTCGAACACTCCGTTTCCACCCGCCGGATCAATCCGCCACCGCCGAACCAAATAAGCCTTAACATAAATTTATTTTGGAAAAGTTTATGAAGATGAATGCATAAATATGATTGCATATAATTATTTGGGATGGAAGGCGCCGATTAATCTATCTCAGGCTCATTTTATATTTAGGAGAGCGATATTGATGACTCATATAAAAAAGTAGAGCTCGGTGAAAAATAGAGCTACCATGTATTCTTCCATAGGAGATGAAGCTAAAATAAAATTTTTGATCTTTCCCATCACATCGAGGCTCGGTTTGACGTGGCATTTTTGCTCTAGTGAGTTTGGACAAAAACTCAATTGCAAGCCTATGCACCATTTTGTATCATTGTATCTTAGTCTAATTAATAAAAAAAACTTGTGCAAAATTGTTTCGCCTGCAGTTAGTGCAAAATTGTTGCCAACAACTAGTGCAAAACTGCTGCCAGCAGTTTGTAATTAAAAACAATTCCTCAGGCGTGCAGTTTATAAGGACACAAACATCCACAAATTATGGATACATATGGTCTCTTTATATTTTCTTTTTCACATTATTACACTGTTTTTCAAGTTATTTATAATAACCTTACATGCAATTAGAATAAATATTTAATCGTGTTTCAATTTTGAAGGCTCATGGTGCTTGTTTTGTTTCATTTGTTTTTTTGCATTCAAAACAATGCATATATTGAATGATTATATTTTTTTTGTCAGTTATGTTGCTTGAAACATGTTTGCTTATCATTAATGTGAAATTTTGCATGTTTACACAATTCAATCTTAATAATGATGTAATATGTATGTATTTTAATTATTTTGCTTTGTAGAATTGGAGATATATTATTTGGACATGTTGCAAAAATCTCTCAATATATCTTAGTACTACTCTCAAAAATATTTAAAATATGAACAAAAAAATTTAAAAATAATATTTATAATTTAATTAAGATTTTAGATGCTAAATTAATTTTTATAGTTTAAATTATCATAAATTTCTATTTTAAAAAAAATTTCCTTAAAATGCAATGTTATGTTTTTTGGAAAATGTTATAATAAATTTTTAATTGCGTCGACATTTTGCCAAAAAAAAAATATCGTGGTAGAGTTAATACACTACAAGAAAAACTTTATTTAGCAACGAAAATTAGGAACGTTAAATAATTTGTTGCTAATTAACATCGAATTTAGCTAGTTATATGATATTTGTTTTTACCCACAAAAATAGCAAAGAAAATATTCGTTGCAAAAATAGCAACGAATTATTTTGTTGCAAAATATTTGTTGCTAAATAGAAACGAAATATTTCCTTTCAAAATTTCTATACTAATTATTTTAGATTAAAAATTTATGGAGGGAAAGATTCAATTCCCTCCAAATATTTTCATCTCACGTTTAAAAAATATAAATATATATTTATAAGTTTTTAAACAAATTAAAGAATCCCTTGATATTCTCATTCTCATCTCGATATCTGCTCTCATGCTAAGATTGTCACTCTCCCGCACGATCTCCCGCCGAGCTCGTCACACTCCCGTGCAATCTCCCCGCCGTGCACCAACGAGAAATAAATAAATATATACATAAAAATATATAAATAAATATATATATAATATATACAAAAATATATAAATATATATAATATATAGAAATAACAATATATATAAATAATTATATATAATAAACTATATATATTAAACTATAAATATAAATATATATTTATATGTATAAATAAATAAATAAATATGTATGTATAAATAACTAATCATATACATAAATAATATAAATTTATAATTATAATTATATATATATATATATATATTACCGTAAATTTTAAATGAATTAGTTAATTGGGAGGATTGGTTGGGTAAAGAAATTATTTGTAAAAGGTTTGAGGTTCAAATCCCAACATGAGTATATTAGAAAATATATATTTTTTGTATATAAATATTATTTTAATTTAACCAAATAATTATATAAAATACAAAACAGTAACATCAAAAGATATTCTTCCTAAAATATCTTTGCTAATTAGAAAGAAATAAATTCCTTACTAAATTTAGCTAGGGCCAAATTTGCTACAAAATTTTTTTGTTTCTAAATTCCTTCCTAATTAAAATTAGCAACGAATTTATCTAATTAGCAACGAATTTTGTTCCTTGCTAATCAAGGTTTTTCTTGTTGTGATATTTTGTTGACGTTTTTTGAAAGTGTCACGTAAATCAACTGTCAATCATAACATTTTTTTTGAAAAAGTGTCACAATAGAGTAACTGTCAATTATGACGTTTTTTGGAAAAGTGTCATTATAGAGCAATTGTCAATCATGACGTTTTTTGGAAAAACGTCACGATATAATACACTTCTATCACGATGCTTTTTTTAAAGCGTCACAATGAGTTACGGTGACGGCCGCAATCTTGACGGTTTAGTGACGTTTTTATAAACGACACGAAAACTATCGTGACGCTTTGAAATCGTCACAAAAGTTATAAAAAAACGTCACCATGGAGCAACTTTGTTGTAGTGGTATAACACCCCCTATCCGTCGCATAGCATATAGCAGTAGGTCCGGCCGGGGCCCGACGCCATATACCACAGACAGACCGGGTGGTTACTTATGGAAACCATCCAACCAATCTCAACGTCCTACACAGAGCATTCTAGCGGAAGCAGTTTATAAAAGTTGCAAAACAAGAACCCAGCAACAAGCATGAATGTCCACTAATACGAAAATAGAAATGTCATTACAAAAATACTCAAAACAAGCCTTAAGGTCTTACAAAAAATGTTTCACTTGTCTGTTACATGATTTACAAACCTCGGCACGCAGGCCGGTCATACATGAATAAAGCAATAAACATTTCCATTCGGGCCTTCGAGGGCCAGCTTCGCAAAAAGGGCTTTAGCCCGCTATTGACCGCTTGGTCCAGCTGCACCTGCAAGCAACAAACCACCGCACGGTGGCAAAACAAGGCAACGGTCAGCAATGCTGACCAAATTATAACGATCCCGCCCCCAACTCGGGGCGGCGATGCTCCTTTCCTGCACTTCATTAGCATAAGCGAGCAATATAAAAACCATAGCCATTTCATCACAGGCGTTGGCTCGCACGGCCACACGCCCCGTGCACTCAGGGCACATTCTCGGTGAACCGGTCGATGTCACGTCAATTAAAGCCATCAACATTCCGGACTCACCACCGCCACTTAGACGGCCATTCCTATGAGCAATTCGTCTTCCTGGCATTGGTCACGTCAATTTAAGCCATAGACCGCCGAAGACTCACATCTATGCCAACGGCGAGTGCCATGTAACTTTAGGTCTCTCTAACCCGAACGACATAAAGCGGGTACGGCTCCATCTAACCCGTGCTCACATCGCAACGGCAATTTAAGCCATTTGCGCGGGTCAAACTTTCACCGAGTCACATTCTAACACAAGTCACATAACCCCGTTATGTTCAAGATGGCTCTCAGGCCACCAAGTTGGCGAGATCTCGTATCCGCCCAGTTTTCCGGGTGCACCTTTGGGTTAGTCCCCAAGGCTCCCTGCTGCAATCTACCGCGTAGAAAACCCGAAAAACACCCAATAGCACGGAGTCTTCTCCGGCCTTATGCAATGCAACATCACCGATCCGGACTAACATGTCCGGGTAGGCTTCAACCAAAATGCCTATGTCCGTTCTCGCATACGGACTCTAAACAACGGGGACTTCACATATCTACCCGAAGGAACGCCTCCAACTCTCCGCAAACTCGCGAGAGCGGGCTTCCTATGCAAAGAAAGAGAGCGACTCATGCTCAAGATGAGGATCGTTACCCTTGTGGTCCTCTTTGGCGCCATCGGAAAGTAATCGGATGGAAATGACCGCACTAGCGTTGCCTCCGCGGATCCGGAGTCGGCTTGCGATTCGGAGCTCCGAAGCTCCTCCAATGGCGGATCTAGCTCTTTTTCTTCTTGCCTTAGCTCTCCTTTCTCCAAGGATTTAGAAAGAGGATAAGTGGAAAAAGTGAGGGTTTTCTAAGTCAAAACCCGGGTATATCCCTTCAGGAACAACCCCCAGCCGTTGGATCTTCAGTCAAAGAAATGAACGGCTTTGATTCGGGGCTGAAATGCCCAATCTGGACCGAACACGGCCTGGCACACGCCCGTATCCAGGGCCGTGTGCCTCATTCGCCGTCAAAATCGAATCACCTGGAACCTCACACGGGTATCGAACACGCCCGTGTTCGAGCTGACACGCCCGTGTTCCAGCTGACACGGCCGTGTAGCTGGCCGTGTACCCCATGATTTTCTCCCGTTTTCAACCCGAGCACTGCACGGGTTCTAGGACACGCCCGTGTCCTTGCCCGTGTCACCTTGACACGCCTGGGCTCCAGGCCGTGTACATGGTCTCGACACTTCGCGGCTAAGTGTCGACACGGGTCGACACGCCCTGCAACACGCCCGTGTCGCAGGCTGTGTGCCATGTCTCGACACATTGTCGACACCAAAGTGTCGACTTCGCGGGACGAGTGTCGACACGGGTTGACACGCCCTGCGACACGCCCGTGTCGCAGGCCGTGTGCCGTGTCTCGACACAACGTCGAAGCACTGTGTCGACTTCACGGCTAAGTGTCGACACGGGTCGACACGCCCTGCGACACGCCCGTGTCGCAGGCCGTGTGCCCAGTCTCGACACAATGTCGAGACCAAAGTGTCGACTTCGCGCCTTAGTGTCGACACAGGCTTGACACGCCCTGGGACACGCCCGTGTCCCAGGCCGTGTGCCTGCAGCCAGAACTCAAATTGGCCCAAAACATTCCCCTTTGCTCCTTTGAGTTTCGGGGCGTTACAACTCTACCCCTCTTAAAAGAATTTCGCCCACGAAATTACATAAAGGGAAAAACATGTACAAAACAAAATTTGTACCTGAGCGGAACAACTCCGGATACTCGTCAAGCATCGTCTGCTCTCGCTCCCAAGAGAGCTCCTCACGACCGCAATTGTCCCACCGGACCTTGACCATCATGATCTCTTTATTGCGTAGCCGCTTGACCTTCGAGTCCTCAATCCGCACGGGCTTGACTTTTGTCATTAGCCCACTATCCACCGGCACTTGATCGACCGCGATCACTTGCGTAGGCTCTTGCACCGCCTTCCGAAGCACCGAAATATGGAATGCATCATGTAAACCACTTAGCTCCACTGAAAGCTTCAGCCGATAGGCCGCTTCTCCTACTCGCTCCAGAACCTCAAACGGTCCAAGGTACCTCGGGCTTTGCTTTTTCAATCGCCGCACCCGCGAGACACCCTTGAATGGCTTGATCTTCAAGTATACATACTCGCCCACAGCGAACTCCACGTTCATGTGCTTGGCATTATAGTACTTTGCTTGCCGGTCCTGAGCGATAAGCAATCTCTCCCGAATGGTTCTCACCAAAGAAGTAGCATCATCCACTTCCGATCGCTTATACAACTTTGACTCGCCCGTTTCTAACCAAGACAACGACGTGCGACATCTTCTACCATAAAGGGCCTCGAAAGGCGTCATCTGAATACTTGCTTGATAGCTGTTGTTGTATGCGAACTCCACCAAATAAAGGTGGTCCTCCCATTGCTTTCCAAAGTCCAAGACACACATGCGAAGCATGTCTTCCATGGTTCTATTGACCCTCTCGGTCTGCCCATCCGTTTGCGGATGGAAGGCTGTGCTAAACTTCAGCTTTGTTCCCAACATTTGCTGCACCAGCCTCCAATCATTGGACGTGAACCGCTCATCACGGTCACTCACGATGCTGCGGGGCACACCATGAAGCCGTACTATGTTATCCACATATAGCTTTGCCAGCTTCTCCACCGGATCATCCTTCCTATGCGGAATAAAATGCGACACCTTCGTTAATCGATCGACCACCACCCAAATGGCGTCGTTCCCCTTTTGCGACCTTGGCAAACCATGCACAAAGTCCATAGAGATGTCGTCGAATTTCCACTCCGGAATAGGCAAGGACTTAAGAAATCCTCCCGGCTTTTGGCACTCCGCCTTCACCAAGGCGCAAGTTTGGCACTTCGCTACGTATAGCGCCACATCCTTCTTCAAGCCCGGCCACCAAAACAGTTTCTTTACATCACGGTACATCTTCGTGCTCCCCGGGTGAATCGAGTACTTGGTATGGTGCGCCTCGTACAACAACTCCACCCGTAAATTGCCCACACTTGGGACGCACAAACGACCGTCTTTCCACAGCAATCCGTCCTCCACAACGAATTGGGAATTTGACCCATCCAGAGCCTCTATCATGAACTGCTTCATATGAGCATCCATATCCAAATCCTGTCGAATCCGATCAGCCAGGTCATATTGGACTTCAGTCCAATTCAGTACTGCTTCAGCACTAGATTGTCTATCCACACAAACAATCTCCAACGCCTCCAGCTCCTGCACCAACCGCTCATCATGCACTGATAGCCAATTCGCTTGAGCTGGGGCTCGGCGACTCAACGCGTCCGCAACCGCATTCCCTTTGCCAGGCACGTAGTGGATCTTGAATGTATAGTCCCCCAGGAACTCCATCCACCTACGCTGCCGCATATTCAGATCTTTCTGATCAATCAGGTACTTTAGACTCTTGTGATCGGTGTAGATATCAATCTTCACACCGTACAAATAGTGTCTCCACAGCTTCAAGGCAAAAATCACGGCCGCTAACTCCAAGTCATGGACCGGATAATTCCTCTCGTGCACTTTTAGCTGTCTCGAGCCATAAGCTATCACGCTGCCGTGCTGCAATAGCACGCAACCCAAACCGCTGCCCGAAGCATCGCTATATATCTCGTAGCCTTCGGTTCCAACCGGCGAACTCAGCACAGGCGCCGTGGTCAACCGACACTTCAACTCCTCAAAAGCTCGCGCGCACTCCGGCGTCCAAACGAACTTATGCTCCTTCCTCGTCAAAGTAGTGAGAGGTAACGCTATCCGCGAGAAGTTCTCTACGAAGCGCCTATAATAGCCGGCAAGCCCCAAAAAGCTCCGGACTTCTGCTACCGTAGCAAGCTCAGGCCACTCCCGTATCGCAACAATCTTCGCCGGATCCACAGCAATACCCTCTCCACTCACTATATGCCCGAGGAACGCCACTGAGGATAGCCAAAACTCGCACTTCGAGAACTTGGCATACAACTGGTTTCTCCTGAGTGCCTCCATCACCAAATGGAGATGCTTGAAGTGATCCTCCTCACTTTGCGAGTACACCAAAATATCGTCGATGAAGACGACCACGAAATGGTCCAAGTACTCCCTGAACGTTCTGTTCATCAAATCCATGAACACTGACGGCGCATTAGTCAGCCCAAACGGCATGACCGTAAACTCATAATGCCCGTATCTCGTACTAAACGCTGTCTTCGGGATATCACTCTCCCTTATTCGCAGCTGATAGTACCCAGCCTTGAGATCCAACTTCGAGTACACCGTCGACCCGACTAACTGATCGAAGAGATCATCAATCCGGGGGATCGGGTACTTGTTCTTCTCAGTCAGCTTGTTCAGCTCCCGATAATCAATACATAACCTCAAGCTTCCGTCCTTCTTCTTAACAAAGAGGACCGGTGCGCTCCAAGGCGAAGAACTCGGGCGCACAAACCCTTGCTCCAACAACTCTTGCAGTTGAACTTTCAGCTCCGCCATTTCCTTAGGCGCTAGCCGATACGGAGATCGTGACACAGGCTTTGCACCTGGCACTAGCTCGATAGTAAAATCTATCTCCCGTTGAGGCGGGGCTCCAGGAAGATCTGCGGGGAACACATCAGGGTATTCCGATACCACTGAAATACAATCCATCGCGGGCTTCGGCTTTGCAACCTCCACTAGTGTAAAGAACAGTTCTGCTCCGGCACGAACCGCCTTCACCACCTGAAGAGCAGACATCAACGTCTTGCTCGACCCCTTTAAGCCCGTAAAAGTCGTCTCACGACTTGCTCCCAGCTTGACTTCCTTGCTACCGCAATCTATATGGGCCTGCTGCTCCGAGAGCCAGTCCATGCCAAATATGACGTCAAACTCCACCAACGGAAGTAAAGACGCCCGCAGGTCAAACTCCTGCTCTCCAATACGAATCTTAACATCGCAGATCCTATCCGCTCGCATCGAACACCCATTTGGCAACAACACATCCAACTTATCCCTCGCCATCGAAGAAGGGACTCCGATGCGTAATATAAATCCTTCGGACAAGAAGGAGTGTGAAGCTCCCGTATCAAAGAGTGCTCGTGCCGGATTTTCACAAATCAACACAAATCCTAAACAAGTAGTGATAAGGTAACATGTGCATAGCAAGCATATAAAGGAATTGACTTGCTATAAATTAAACCGTACCTGTCACCACGTCAGCTTGTTTAATGGCCTCCTGTTGGCCAAGATTGTAGACCCTTGGTTGGGCCGGAGCATAGTGGGATGCGGTCGACTCCACCGCCTTTCCCTTTTCTTCATAAGTGGCTCCCGGCCTCCTCTCGGACTTAGGACGTCCGCTCCAACAATCACGGGCGAAATGCCCCGTCTTTCCACACGTAAAGCACGCACCCGGGGTCCGACTCGTAGTCGCCCCAGAAGCACCAGAAGGAGCTGGGCCCGAAGTCCTATGTTTCTTGAAAGCCCTCCGATAGCCGGACTTTGAAGCAGTCGGCACTCTGAACTCAGATTTCTTTTCACTCAAGCTTTTCTTCGCTTGCACACTCTTCATGTCCTTCTCCAAGGACCGGGCAGTATTGACCAAGGTTAAGAAACCCTGCGTCATCGGCCCCGATAGTAACAATCTCAGCTCATCCCTCAAGCCTTCATAAAAACGATTAGTCTTGCGCTCCTCATCCATGATGGTGGAGCTAGCATAACGACTCAACCGCGTAAACTCGTGGAGATATTCATCCACACTCCTCTCACCCTGTACCAACTTCAGGAACTCATTCTCCAACGCTATCTTCTGCGTCGAAGGGAGGTATCTGGCCAAAAATAATCTCGAGAACTCCTCCATCGAGACATCACAAAGTTGCCTACCTCTCCGTAAGTGCAGCTCCAATCCTTCCCACCACATCCTCGCTTCACCGTCCAGCAGGAACGTAGCAATGGTGGTCATCTGCCACTCCTCCGTCTCCGTCGCTGTCATGACTCTCTTCACCCTAGAGAGCCAGTCTTCAGCCTGAGATGGGGTTCCCAACCCCGAGAATAGCGGAGGGTTAAAGCTCATTACATGCTTCAGCTGCCTCTCAGTTGCCCTCCTTGGCACTATTGGTTCCGCAATCACTTGCTCCACCCTCCTCGGCTCAGCCTCTTGCAGAGGTACTTGCTCCATCACAGGAGCGGGCTGCTGCGCTTGCCTTCCAGGCTGCGCATTGATCACGGCCAACACCGCTTCAGCAACCAATCGTATATTCTCAGCCGATAGAGGTGTTGCAGGAGCAACATCCGGTGCACTACTTGCCTCAGAAACTCGGCGTTCTGACGGCCCAACACCACTTCGGGTCACCTATAGTGGTACAAAACACCGTTAAGCGACCAAATAAATTGCAAACAGCAATTATAGGAACACGCAGGTTCCTCAAACACGAGTATTTTCATTCCTAAGTGGACATTCATGGGTTCTTTTTATTGTTATAACGATGACGCACACAATGTGCTCACCACCCCTTAAAAAGAATTCGCCCACGAATTCAGTTCAAGCCCGACCAAAACCAGTAGTCTGATACCAAATTGTAACACCCCCTATCCGTCGCATAGCATATAGCAGTAGGTCCGGCCGGGGCCCGACGCCATATACCACAGACAGACCGGGTGGTTACTTAAGGAAACCATCCAACCAATCTCAACGTCCTACACAGAGCATTCTAGCGGAAGCAGTTTATAAAAGTTGCAAAACAAGAACCCAGCAACAAGCATGAATGTCCACTAATACGAAAATAGGAATGTCATTACAAAAATACTCAAAACAAGCCTTAAGGCCTTACAAAAAATGTTTCACTTGTCTGTTACATGATTTACAAACCTCGGCACGCAGGCCGGTCATACATGAATAAAGCAATAAACATTTTCATTCGGGCCTTCGAGGGCCAGCTTCGCAAAAAGGGCTTTAGCCCGCTATTGACCTCTTGGTCCAGCTGCACCTGCAAGCAACAAACCACCGCACGGTGGCAAAACAAGGCAACAGTCAGCAATGCTGACCAAATTATAACGATCCCGCCCCCAACTCGGGGCGGCGATGCTCCTTCCCTGCACTTCATTAGCATAAGCGAGCAATATAAAAACCATAGCCATTTCATCACAGGCGTTGGCTCGCACGGCCACATGCCCCGTGCACTCAGGGCACATTCTCGGTGAACCGGTCGATGTCACGTCAATTAAAGCCATCAACATTCCGGACTCACCACCACCACTTAGACGGCCATTCCTATGAGCAATTCGTCTTCCTGGCATTGGTCACGTCAATTTAAGCCATAGACCGCCGAAGACTCACATCTATGCCAACGGCGAGTGCCATGTAACTTTAGGTCTCTGTAACCCGAACGACATAAAGCGGGTACGGCTCCATCTAACCCGTGCTCACATCGCAACGGCAATTTAAGCCATTTGCGCGGGTCAAACTTTCACCGAGTCCCATTCTAACACAAGTCACATAACCCCGTTATGTTCAAGATGGCTCTCAGGCTACCAAGTTGGCGAGATCTCGTATCCGCCCAGTTTTCCGGGTGCACCTTTGGGTTAGTCCCCAAGGCTCCCTGCTGTAATCTACCGCGTAGAAAACCCGAAAAACACCCAATAGCACGGAGTCTTCTCCGGCCTTATGCAATACAACATCACCGATCCGGACTAACATGTCCGGGTAGGCTTCAACCAAAATGCCTATGTCCGTTCTCGCATACGGACTCTAAACAACGGGGACTTCACATATCTACCCGAAGGAACGCCTCCAACTCTCCGCAAACTCGCGAGAGCGGGCTTCCTATGCAAAGAAAGAGAGCGACTCATGCTCAAGATGAGGATTTTTACCCTTGCAGTCCTCTTTGGCGCCATCGGAAAGTAATCGGATGGAAATGACCGCACTAGCGTTGCCTCCGCGGATCCGGAGTCGGCTTGCGATTCGGAGCTCCGAAGCTCCTCCAATGGCGGATCTAGCTCTTCTTCTTCTTGCCTTAGCTCTCCTTTCTCCAAGGATTTAGAAAGAGGATAAGTGGAAAAAGTGAGGGTTTTCTAAGTCAAAACCCGGGTATATCCCTTCAGGAACAACCCCCAGCCGTTGGATCTTCAGTCAAAGAAATGAACGGCTTTGATTCGGGGCTGAAATGCCCAATCTGGACCGAACACGGCCTGGCACACGCCCGTGTCCAGGGCCGTGTGCCTCATTCGCCGTCAAAATCGAATCACCTGGAACCTCACACGGGTATCGAACACGCCCGTGTTCGAGCTGACACGCCCGTGTTCCAGCTGACACGGCCGTGTAGCTGGTCGTGTACCCCATGATTTTCTCCCGTTTTCAACCCGAGCACTGTACGGGTTCTAGGACACGCCCGTTTCCTTGCCCGTGTCACCTTGACACGCCTGGGCTCCAGGCCGTGTACATGGTCTCGACACTTCGCGGCTAAGTGTCGACACGGGTCGACACGCCCTGCGACACGCCCGTGTCGCAGGCCGTGTGCCATGTCTCGACACATTGTCGACACCAAAGTGTCGACTTCGCGGGACGAGTGTCGACACGGGTTGACACGCCCTGCGACACGCCCGTGTCGCAGGCCGTGTGCCGTGTCTCGACACAACGTCGAAGCACTGTGTCGACTTCACGGCTAAGTGTCTACACGGGTCGACACGCCCTGCGACACGCCCGTGTCGCAGGCCGTGTGCCCAGTCTCGACACAATGTCGAGACCAAAGTGTCGACTTCGCGCCTTAGTGTCGACACAGGCTTGACACGCCCTGGGACACGCCCATGTCCCAGGTCGTGTGCCTGCAGCCAGAACTCAAATTGGCCCAAAACATTCCCCTTTGCTCCTTTGAGTTTCGGGGCATTACAAGTGGTCTGCCCTTCTCTCTGTAGTAGGTTGCAACGTCGTCGGGGCCTTCCCCCCTCGCGCTCGTCGACAGTTCGAAGGCATGCCCTTCACCATCTCTTCGAGACCACGTCCCTATGGCCTCCCACGATCGATGATCAAAGGTTTGCCCTTCTATTCGTGTAGGTCGCGGCGCTGCTAGGGCCTACCCCCTCGCGTTTGCTAGCAGTTCGAATGTCTGCCCTTCACCGTCTCTCCGGGACCACGTCCCTGTGGCCTCCCACTACCGACGATCGAAGGTCTGCCCTTTTCTCTGCAGTAGGTCGCGGCGTCGCCAGGGCCTGCCCCCTCGCGCTCACTAGCAGTTCGAAGTTCTGCCCTTCACCCTCTCTCCAGGACCACGTCCCTGCGACCTCCCACTACCGATGATGGAAGGCATGCACTTCTCTCTGCAGTAGGTCGCAGCACTGTTAGGGCCTGCCCCTTCGTGTTCGCCTATATTCGAAGGTTCGCCCTTCACTAACACACACTATGCGACATCCCCCAGACTGGAAAGCCCAGCCTCGCACTTACTAGCAAAATACATTCGTCCTTCACCCTGGAAGTAGGCCGCAAAACCATCTAGGTCTTGTCCTTCAATAGTCAACCTCAAAGGATTGAAACTAAATTACCCGCGCGAAGATAGTGGAGCTAACATAACAAATCTCACAAGAAGAGCTTAAAACAACAACCGGGCAAACCATTAAAAGGAAGGCAAAATGCACAAAGCTGATACAACAAAGTAAGGGCATGAAGTCCAATCACAAATACACATCAAGCATAGGCAAGTACAACCAAAGTAAGATACAACAAAGATGGAGTCTACTACTACTCATCAAACTCGATGCACTCGTCCTTTGAGAGTTCGTCAAAACCAAGATCAGAGACGTCTCACTCACACTTCTGAGATATCATCAAAAGGGTCTTCGCCATCCCGCGACGGAATGCCACCTCCCAGATGTTGCAAAGCCCGAGATCGGCCTCTCTCGTCCATACTTCCTCATGAATCTCCACAGACAACAAACCATGGTACGTCCTGTTTAAAGGCAATCGAGTTCCTGAACTCACCCCACCGCCTTCAGCTCAGAAATTCTCTCCTTAAAAGAATGACGTCCCACCTCAGACTCTAAGCGGGAAACATCCCCTAGCGCACTCTCTGCCAAAAACTTATTGGCCTGAAGCTCCCCCTGAAGCTCCCCTTGAAGCCGTATCGTCTTAGCCTTCAAGTCTAACTCAACTTGCCCGAAAGAGAGATAGGTCACGTTAGCGCCACCCCCTCAAACCAAGAAGGGAGATTTTTGCACCTCGAAACTTCTCCTAAAGGGAGAGGTATGCTTCCTTCAAACCAACGTAACAATCATTCTGAATAAGAACAATTTGAGCTTGCACATTAATCTGCAAGAGAAAGCAGAATGTAGTGAGTTAGGAGCAACAAGCATAAAACAGAGCAAAATGATGAGCTCATCACATTATTCATCATTGCTAAGGATGATGAGACACCCTTCCCTTTCACTTGGGTCAAAGTAGGCACCCCCTTCGAAAGAGGCCTAGGGGGCCGAAGAGCCCAGAACCTCAACATCTTGATCCTCAATAAGCAGAGTCCCGGTCACCCGGGAACTGCTAGGGGCCGCTCCTGAATGCCCCTTCAGCAGGCCAACAAGGTGATGTGTCGTAGATAAATCTCCATGGCCCTGGAACACCAAATTTCTCTTCCGATCACGACCCAACAAAGCAGTGGCAGAATGCTCTGGATCAGCAGAAAGGTCACACAACAACAAGTGTTTTTCTTCCACAAATTGAGAAATGCTAAACAGATGGTCTGCCAGTTCATTAGGTGCCCTGAACCCGAGCATTAGTGTAAAATCACGCTCATGACCATCCATTTGGCGACATTAGTCTGGAAGAGAGCCCCAAAGCTCAGGCCACTCCCAGAAATTACGGATGTACCCGTACACTGTGTTCCTGTGGCACCTATCCTTCCGACTCTCAAACACCAACCAAGTCTTGTTACTATGAAACTCAATACGATCATCGCAATCGGCGCGAACGTCGCACCATTCCTTAAAGAGCTCCAACGAGAACGGCGAGCCAAGTTCGCGGAAGAAGGCGATCAGGCCCATGACACGCGTCATCGCTAAGGGGGTAAACTATGACGTCGGAACCACGTAATTTTTCAAGATCTTTGTTACTTCCTCGCATAGGGGGAACCGAAGACCGACCTTAAGGGATAATTTGCATAAAGTCATCTAGCCCACCGGGGGACTCTGCATCAACTGCTTGCCTTGAGGAATTTTGATGTTAAAAAAGGAGGGAATGTAGTAGAGCCCCCTCCAAGAAGCAATCTAACCCACAACAAGAGTGGAATGCATACGCATCGCCCACAATGAACAACACGCCTCAGATCCTGAAAAAACATGCAAAAAATAAGTTAAAGTCTGAATGGAGGGGAGCACCTCAGGAGCTACGACCCACGCGCCACGAATAGGAAGGCAAGCTGCACGCAAGCGCAACACGTCAAAGCACCCCGCACGTGTGCATGTTGCGCATGGCGCAACCCGTGCAGGGTAACTTGCACGGCGCGTGGGGCGCAACCCGCGTGCACTGCACGCGGGGCAACCCGAGCGCACTGCACGCGGGGCAACCCGCGTGTATTGCCCGGAGCGCAACCCGCACACGCACTCCTCGCGAACTGGAAGTGCCCCGCCTGCGCGTCCTGGTGCAAAGGTGGGCATCCCACTCTGTCTGGTCGCCTCCTCCGTACGCTAGAGCCTTGCGCCCGTCGTGATTCTCACCGCAATTCACCCCTTCGCTATACCTTTCCACTGTGGAACGCGTTGTCGCGCTCATCCTCTATTGCACCTGCCATTAAGGTTCAGATCAACACAAGGGTAAAAGTCCACGAACTCCACTCGCTTCGGCTCCGGACTCCGAGGAATTTTGGGGGAAAATGATGGGGTCAACCCCAATTTATAGGAAAACTGGGCTGCATATAGCCAAACCATCATCTCCCCCACTAAAGTCATGAGATTTATGCAGATAATTGTCGTGCGCTGGATCTGCGTGCCCGATCCACATAATAACTATTGTCCGCTGGGTTGCGCAGTAGTCCCAACCGCCGCCTCCCAACACGGGCAGGCCGCCTCCCTACCCCTTTTTACTAGCCTGGATACGGGCGCTCCCGCCTCGGCCGACCTCCACGAAGGCCGACCAAGGTTGTCTATCCTCGGACGGCCTCGCTGCGGCCAACCCTCACAAGGGCCGACCAAGTCTGCCAGGATCCGGGCGGCCTCATCGCAGCCGACCCCGCAAAGGGTCGACCAAGGTTGCCTGATCCTAAGCGCCCTCCTCGAATTCGGCCCCTGCAAGGGCCGAACAAGGCCGCTCGGATCCGGGCAGCCTCGCCACTGCCAGCCCCGCAAAGGGCTAGCCAAGGCCGTCCAATCGCGGGCGGCCTCGCCGCGACCAACCCTTGCAAGGGCCAGACAAGGCCGCCCGGATTACGGGCGGCCACGCCACGGCTGGCCCCGCATGGGTGTCACAACACGCATTTTTCACCGCCAATAAAGGTGTATCAGAGTAAGGGAAAATGCGCGTCATAATGCTACGTCAGCAGAGGAGAACTGCGGACGCTCAGGCAAACACCTACTGAATCATGAAAAAAGATTTTTTGAGTTATTTAAAGGTAAAATCAATTTAAGTGTGGTAGTTAGTCGTATCCCTCAGCTTGGCGGTTCATTTAGTTCACGAGGAAAGTACTTCTTTTACAAAATTAAACGCCGTACATGAGTTTAGAGGTTCCCAGAGGACACCTCAAAGTATGCAAGTTCTAAATAAATAATAGCAATAAAAATAAATTTTTACGGTCGTTAAATATAGTGTTTTAATATTTTAAAAACGTGCAATTCATGCGGTAATAATAGTAGTTTCATACTTGAAAATACCTATCATGCAATCCTAACATAAAACATCACAGAGAGCAAGTAATCATATACACAGAAGGAAAACTAGCAGCTAGTAAGTATCCAAGAATCAACAATCCTGTGGGCATCAACAACTGACACGAACCCACATAAAATAAAGTATGTCTGCACTAGTAAAGAAAACCAAACAACAAACTACCTCGCTACGGCGAGGCAAAAACACAACCAAGACAGCTGCCCAGGAACTCCAAAACCAGCACGGCTATCATCTACAGCTCTGAACCTGAGGCATTCCAAAGACAGAATACCTCAGCAAGAAAGTACAAAAGATGGCAGAAAGTAAGCCAAAAGTAAACAAAGTCAAGGGGTACCAACCCAAGATCAAAGAAAAATACTTACATAAAGTACAACAGTCGGGTACAAAGGTAAAAAAAAAGAACACTTACGTGATCTCTCGTATAACCGCAGCACCCCAAATACACAAGACTATAAGGGGAAAAAGGTCAAGATTAAACCATCAGGAAAGAAACAAACTCCTACTAGCCACATGTGGTCAACTCCAACAAACCAAAACAGGCGGGGTGACCAACCCCGACGATAATTTATCTGTCTAATTGCGGGGGAGACTGGATACTCCACCATTTACCACAAATGCCCAAACACCCGGTAGAGCCCCACAAAGTACTAATAGGGAGAACAAACGTTGCGGCGGTGGTTTCGTCCACAAATTTCACCCACAACAAAGGAAACCCGGAAGGAAAACCCTGTAACGACCCGACTTTAGAGCTCAGAGACCCACCACAACCCTTCCTGGTATGGCGGCGTGTCTCGCCCCACAGCGTCGCCACGAAGGAAACTATGATATAAGTCTCAAGACAACAATGACACATCAGATTACGCTAGACAATTCTAGATTAGGAATGGTTGATCCACCTTTAGGAAGAATTTACAATCCTAAACGAACTCTAACACGTCCTACTTAAACGTTGAGGAACGGTTATATGAGTAAGTTTCAACCACGTATAAACACTTACAAGATTAGGTAACAAAAACAAGAACATGTTGATTATAAACGAAACTAGACAAGTGATCTAAACATTACCAAAATCAGCAAGTAAATTAATAATAATCATGATAACAAAAAGTTAGAAATTCCTGCAAATCGGAGTAAAGAAAAGAAGAGGAGGAAATCATCGTTTGCCTTGGTTTTACCAGAGAAAGACATTCAAATCACATCACGACGTAGATCGGGGATAAAGAAGATGGGGGAAGTCGAAATATAACAAGAATGGCCAAAAATAAGAGTTAGGGCCGAAAACCCTAGCGAGAAAAAACTTAAGGAATGAGGAAAATTTTACCACGATGACGAAGCTCTCGTTGAGAGCTTTCCGGATCTATGATTGGTTGGAAATTTCGAGCACCGGAGCACCGTCGGTGGCCACCGGAAGGATAGCAGAAAAACTTTCTTACTCTCGCTCAAGCCACTCTGGTTCAGGAGATGAACAGGAAAATTCGATCTAAAATGAAAGAGGAAAAAGGTAGGTATATATATCCTAAGGGTAAAATTAGGATAACCGCACTTAAGAAAAAAAACTTGAGTCGGATGAACCGGGCATCCCGAGAAGGAAGGAGGTTTTCTCAAGATCAACCAGACATCTCGAGAACAAGGATGTCGTTCTCGAGAACAAAATGCCAGTTCTCGAGAGCAAGGAGGCTGCTCTCGAGAACTAAAAGGCTGTTCTCGAGAAAAAGAAGGTTGTTCTTGAGAACGAAGGAGGTTGTTCTCGAGATCGAAGAGGCTGTTCTTGAGAACAAGGAGGCTTTTCTCGAGAACGAAGAGGTTGTTCTCGAGAACAAGACCACAAATTCCCGATAAGAAAGAAACACATCTCGAGAACTAAGAATGAATTTTTCTCAAGAGCGGAAGATAGAATTCTCGAGAACAAGCAAAAACATTCTCGAGAACAAACAGACATTCTTGAGAACAAGCAATGATATTCTCGAGAAGAAGTCAACAATTCCTGAGAACAGGGAAGCATAACTCGAGAACAACAAGGCAAAACTCGAGTACAGAATCAACTTCTCGAAAACAAGCAGGAAGGACAAAATCCGCTCGACGTTTCGTCGAGCTCAGCTCGACGATCGTCGAGCTCCGCTCAAAGTTCGTCGAACACAAAGGAAAAAACTCCGTTCGACGAATTCTGCTCGAAGTTCGTCGATCCCAGAACCCAGAACCGCTCGACGCTTCATCGAGCTCCGCTCGACGCTTCGTCGAGCTCCATACAGCGCCCAGAATTTGCATGAAACTATGGGTATATAACAATTATATATATACTTTAGTAGGGCTTCCCGAGGATCAAAACAAGCCTAAGGCTTGTATATAATAATTATCATATTCAAATGGTTGAACAAGGAAAAAAAGAGCTCATACCAGAGGCCTAAACGCGCCGACTTAAACGAATTCAACAACAATAACAACCCTAGAATCTGAAGTATAATTCTTGAGACACAACATCAAATACTCTCACAAGCAAAAAGATCACCACAAGGGTCCAAACACGCGCCGAGACTCCAAAATGCTGGGAACACAACAGAACTGGACAAGCCCAAGGCCTCAAAACCTCATCATTTATACCAAGGACGACATTCAATCCCAACAGAAACCCAAAATCAGGATAAACATGCTCAACAGACACGAAAACGCACAAACGGTGCAGTGTCGTCAACAAAACGAAAAAGAGTAACGCCCTGACGTCGAAATTATGACATCGACAAACCAAATAATGACATCAGAAAATCGGGGTCGTTTTAATGGGGACGACCAAGGCCGCCAGATTTAGGGCGGCCTCACTGCAGCTGGCCCCGCAAAGGATCTCCCGAGGCCGCCTGCCCTCGGGTGGCCTCTCTATTGCCGGTCGCTCCTCCCGGTCGCCCTCCGTGTGGAGGGGCTGCGGCCGGCCCCCTGCGCCGTCGTCGGGCCGCCATTCTTCGCGGGCGGGCCTTCCTTTGGCCCGTGGGCAAAGTTGTCATTTTCCAAAAGTGGTGATCCGCGTGATCATTTTCGAGAGATCATATTGGTCGGTCCGGTAGTTATTAGGCAAAATTACCTAATCGCCCTCATTATAATCTATAAACAGGTCCAATTCTACTTTAAAGGGGTCTTTTTTCCGGGTTCAATCCATTTTCACTCATTTCTTTCTTCCCCTTCTCTTTGCAGGACCCACGTCCATGAGCGTCATCGCAAAGGGTGGCGAAGTCCGCAAAGACAAGACAAGGCTCGCGAGAGAGCAAGTCAAGAGGAAGACGCGTGAAGTCGCTTCTGCCGTCACGATAAGACAACTCTGAGAGAAGGAAGCGTCTGCATCTCCTGTGAACAAGCACCTGAAGATCGTCAAAGCAGCACGATGGTTGGCAGCACCAGTCACTCATTCTATTCCCCTCTCATAAGTTGTAACGAGGTGCGTCCTGTCGCCCTCGCTTTTCCCAAGAAGCTCAGTAAAACGCTCACATAGTGGAAGTTTGGTCGGCATCGAACCGACCGTGTGGTCCCCCCCTTCCCCCCTGATTGCTGGTTTTTCACTTCATTAAGTATTCATCCCCCGGGGCGGATCTAAGTATAGTCCAGGGTGGGCAGCTGCCCACCCTGAATTTTGCGAAATGTTCCATAGATTATGGCGCGCATTAAATTTTTTAATATATATATGTATATATTATAAGATAAATATACAAGAAATATTCAGTAGTTCTAATTCAGTGCAGTGGTAACATATTTAGACCTTATTAACGAGGTCTTGAGTTCGAATCTCATATTCTCTTTTCCATTAGATGTAATCCAACAGCGCGCATTAAATTCCGTTGTTCTAAAGCTCGGAATATATATATATATATATATATATATATATATATATATATATATATATATATATATATATATATAATAAAGCATAGACTGCGGTTCTTAGAAAGAACCGTAGTCTATGCTTTATTTATATTTATATATATATATATATAAATAGGGTTATATATATAGTTATATCCGCTCCAGGCTTCCAGCCTCCAGCCGGCCCTAACTCTCGCGATTGTTCCTCTTCTCCCGATTCCTGCTTGGCTGCTCCCCTTTCCATCCTTTCGGAATTCCGATCGAGGCTCGCTGGTCGCCGCCCGCCTCGCCGAGTCGTCGTCGATTCCGATCGAGGCTCGCCGGTGCTACTCTTCTCCCGATTCATGATCGAAAGCTGGTAATTTAAGTTAATTTTTTTAACTACATTATGAAATGAGTCTGCCCACCCTGACATTATTTTCTGGCTTCGTCACTGTTCATCCCAACATCTAGTTTATCTTTGATTGTGGGCACGCTCGGCCGCTCACGGGATAAGACTATTCAGTAAGCCCAGCCTACCAAGAGCGTCGTGCGGTTCACCAACAAATCCGTGGACAACTAAAGCGAATGGGAGAGGTTGTTGGTCAGGAGGCTATTTCGGTCGCAACGAACAGAACAGAACAAAAACGAGTGTTCTCCGTGCATGCCTAACATGGTCTGGGGTGGTCGTCGCGAAATTTCTGATACTGGCTCGTCGACGTACTCGGTGGGAGCGCTGGATGGAGATTGCGAAGGAGACTAGGGCTTCGTTTGGGAGGGCTTATTTTCATTGGTCGGGCGGTTACGACCGCATGAACCAGACCTTAATTATGATTTGATTCATGTGATCGTAACCGCTTGACCGATAAAAATAAATCCATTCAAACGGGCCTTGAAGAGTAGGCATCGGCTAAGGCCGAGCATTTGTGATAGGGTTTGTAAATAAGAAATTTGGTTTATGTGTAGTTAAAAAAGCAACGTTTATTATTTTATATAAGATATATATTTTTAATTAAGTCAACGCTTTTACAATTTTGAAACTTACGCGTGCCATAATGGATCAGTTATACACTAAATAGTAAATACGTCATTCATCGTTTCGACTTATCGCTTGGAGAAAATTTCCTCATTTATATATAATATAATTGAAGGACTAATAAATTTGCTAATAAAGAGGAGAGACATTTTAGGAAAACGCCGTGACGGTGAACTAACGGCGATGGTGTTCTCATCTGGTGAGGGGCGCTTGTGATCCATCCCTACAACCATAAAGCGAAACCATCAGCCGTCTACTTCCTTCTTTCTGCGTTTCTCTCGTCTCTCTCCTCCCATTCTCTTCCTCTCGAATCCCTTTCTCCAAATGAGAAAAGATTGCGTCCTGAAATTGAGCTGCGGAGGATTTCTTCTTTCCGGGATGCAAACCCTAGCCGCCGCCTTCGCAGCGTCCGTTCTTGCCGAGGTAACCATCTCCAAGCGATCTCAGTCCTCCTAGTGTTATTAGCTCTTCCCACTTTTTCCCTCTCGATTTGTCGAGGTTATTATTAACATAATATTCCGCTCTGATTTTCCTACATGATTTCCCGTCCCGGGCGCTGTTCTTTATTCTAGGTTAGTCAGGTTTTCTCGATTGCTTTGTAAGTGAAGACGATAACAACATATGTATAGCTTGTATACAACAATCAGGGCTTCTGTTTTCTTTCTAATTTAACTGGTGTTGCTGGGGCTTTGGGTTTCTTTTTCTTGCCGAAAATTGGGCGGCGTATTTATGGAATGCAATTGTGAGGTTTTCCTATGGGATGCTTTTCTTGATTGCGGTGGAGTTCGTAATCCGCCAGACGGATAGGGTTCAGGGGAAGAGGAGGTGGAAATCCTCAGGTAGAAGAAACCATTACAGAGGAGGAAGAGAGTGAAATCCATATGGGAGAATCCCTGCTCGCTTCATTGTCGATGGAGAACCATCATCCATCCACTCTTCTCTCCATGGATCCCATCGGAGGCCAATCGATTCCCTCGCCGCCATCGTCCCACGATGAATCGGACCGGGAGATGAACGTTCAGCGGCAGCAAATCCTGCTCCCCGGCCCTCCGGACATCAACCTCCCCCTCTCTGCCGAGCGCTCTCCCCCGCAGCAGATTTGGAACCCAGACCACTGTGAGATGCTCGACGTCGGCCTCGGAACCCAAATATATGAGGCTGTGGCCACCGTCATCCTACCTAAATTCGTATCTCGGAAATGCGGCAAGCGCGGGGACGGCATATGGGGTGCCTGGTTCTTCTTCAACTTCTACTTCAAACCCGTCCTCTCGGAGAAATCCAAGGGGAAGATTGTTTGGGACGGATCCGAATTCGCCGGATTCGACAAGACGGACCTCCGGCTTGACGTGTTCTTGGTTCAGCACGACATGGAGAACATGTACATGTGGGCGTTCAAGGACAGGCCGGAGAATGCCCTCGGGAAGATGCAGCTGAGGAGCTACATGAACGGTCACTCCCGCCACGGCGAGCCTCAGTTCCCTTTCAGCGTCGAGAAGGGCTTCGTTCGATCCCACCGGATGCAGCGAAAGCAGTACAGGGGCCTGTCGAACCCGCAGTGCGTTCACGGCATTGAGGTCGTGAGGCTCCCAAACCTGTCGGTCGTCTCCGACGCTGACCACAAGAAGTGGATGGAGCTCACGGGGCGCGAGCTGAACTTCTCGATCCCTCCGGAGGCCGGCGACTATTCGTCCTGGAGGAATCTTCCCAGTGCTGATTTCGAGCTTGAGAGGCTGCCGCCTCCTTCATCAAAAACAGCAGCTTCTCATCAACCTCACCGGAAGCTGGCCAATGGGTCGGGATTGAATCTATCAACACAGCCATCCAATCATTCCGACGGGATCGACTCTGCTCCTTGCGGCAAGCGAAGGAAGAACTTTTTCCCCAACGGAATGGAAGACGACTTCTGCTCCACGAATAACTATTATTCAGAACGGGTTCAAGAGATCGAGATGCATGCTCTTGAGCCTCCGTGGATGAGCGAGTTCAGCGGTGTGGTGAGGCATGCTTATGGACCAGTAACCGCTGCAAAGACAATATATGAGGACGACGAGGGATACCTTATTATGGTCAGCATGCCCCTATCTGATCAGCAGAGAGTGAAGGTCTCTTGGAAGAACACCCTTGCACATGGAATAGTGAAGATATTCTGCGTTAGCAACGCCCGATTGCCCTACATAAAGAGGCACGACCGGACATTCAAGCTGACAGATCCTTCGCCGGAGCACTGCCCTCCAGGGGAATTCACGAGGGAGATACCTCTTCCGACCCGCATCCCGGAAGATGCCAAGCTGGAAGCATACTACGACGAGACCGGAGCCATTCTCGAGATTATGGTGCCGAAGCATCGGGTTGGGCCTGAGGAGCATGAGGTCCGAGTGTGCATGCGTCCCCCGCACCTCGTCGAACCGATGAACTTCTGCTGACATTTGATCTGCGAACTTATTATGTATTGGTGGTTGGTTGCTGTGGTGATTTCGTTAAGAGACTTTGTACCTGAGAAGAAAATATGTTATATGTAAGAGCTTCCCAGCCATACACAACCTTTTTTGCCATTTATTTTTGTCATTCTTTGTTATGTTTCTCTTCCATGTTTTTACAATTGTTCGCTCGCCTTCTGCTGACCAAATGGGAAATAGCTGAACTCACCTTTTAATTCACAACTAAAGAATAGATTTGTGTCCAATGATCATGTCATTCAGTACTCTCCTGAATATTCATTCCTTCATTTAGCTGTGAGGGCAGGGCATAGTGTACTTTATGATTAATAGAAGGTTTATTTTTTAGCCTCCGTTTATGGAAAAATAATCACGAGCACCTTGCACACGCACTTTTCATCCTTGTGCTGGACGAATCCACATCAGGAAATGTTGAGCATGCCAGACTCCAATTCAGAACATGGCCAACCATTGTGTCATTTGAGAGGCGGGATGCGGGACCCAGACAAATTTTAAGTCAATTACAGAAAATAATCCCACAACTTGGGCTCCTTTGGCATGGAGGTGATGGTCTTAAACGCAGCGGTTATGAATTGTCGTTCCTGAACGTCCGGCCTCACCTAAAACACTCCATTCACTTTTATGTTCAAAATTAATTTCTTTTCTTGTTGGTGGTCACAACCATTCTCATGCCAAACACATAGTTTATGATGTTGGAGTTCTTGTCTAATCTCACCGGAGCAAAAATGCTGTGCCAAACGAGCCCATCGTGCTTAAGAAGGGCTTCTTCCACTAGAACTTTTACTTATGAGTTCTCATTGCCCGGGGTTACTAGAGAGTTTGTTGGAGGAGCTCTGGTTTTAGAGACACCTACAGGCTACAGAATAGCAGTGGAGCTCCACAGTTTGTGGTTTCTCCATAAGGAATGGATCCAGGAATAGGTTTTACATTAAGCTTTGATATAATTCTATTGTAACGATCTCCTTTCTAGATTGTTTCAGCTCCTCCTTTCTGATTTTCTCCAATGTTTTTTTTATCCTGTTTACATAAACATAAGGATTGCTTGCTTTCACTAAAATGAATTTACTCCTATCTTTATGTTAACAAATATTTTCATTTTTATTTGCAATCACAAGTTGGCGTATCTTTTTCATGTACATTTTAATATGAGTACTTATTACCGTATTATGAAATAATCTTTACCTGCACATGTATGGAAAAATTTTACTCACTGTTTTTCTAGGTTCATCAAATTCTTGATTGTATGCGGTGAAAATGAGGCCATATTCAAAGGCTGTATGGAAGTATTATCAACACTTATCTTTTCTGTTCATTAAAAAATGACATAAATTTGAAGAGCTGAGTTCAAAAGCTGGTAATAAAATGAAAAAAAAAATGTTGGATAATCATACTGTTAGGCTTGAGAGGACAAAAGAACTAGATTTCCAATTATGTAGATAACAAAGCTTATTGTTTCATGATAAATTTATTGAAAACACAATTATAATCTTGTCAAAGCTGATGATCAACATCTATTTAGATCAAGAAGAGGGGTCACATTGATAATGCCATTATCTTGAAGTCCATGATAACTGCTGGAATTAAACCAGTTGAGCGCAATATTTGGCATTCAGAATTTAGGCTTCTCTAAATTGGAAGCATGTAATTTCATACAAAAAGAAAAAGGATCTATAATTGGTAGTTGTTCCACTGGAGGTGCAAATAAATGAGCATTCAGTATTATGATTATTTTAACGACTTGATAAGTTCAATGCAAGCGGACACACTGTTAGAAGACACGAGAAAAATGATGTAAAAGCCCATTTATAGGCTCATTTCCTCCTTTAGTCCCACATCTATTGTATAGGATTCTTTCTTGTTCTCTTCTCCTATATATTTGTATTCTCACTTGTATTTGATTAATGAAGAAGTATCTATAAGGTTGGCCTATTGATTTCTACATGGTATCAGAGGGATACGGTCCGGCCTGTCCGTTTCTGTCCGCCGGGTCCTCCTGATTAACCGAGCGGCCTGTTCTCTGGCTTAACTGCTATCTTGCGGCCTCCCCTTGTTTCTAACCGCGGCTTCCCGCGCGGTTAGTTTTTTTATCCGCTTCTCTTGCTCTCTCTCGTGGCTTTCACCTCTTCTTCCCCCACTGCGGCCTGCCTTTTCTCTACCCGCTAGTCTATCTAGCTACTTGCCTCCTGCGGACTGCCTTTTCGGACCCCGCTTCCTCCTCTCTCCGTGTTTCCACCCTCCTCCCCGGGCTTCTTATAGCCTTCTGTCTCTGCCTCGTGGGGTCCACGAGTTTTTCTCTTAATCGTCGCGGCCTGTCAAGCCGCTGCGGGCTGCCTCAATTCGCGCACTGCCGCGAATTTCTCCTTGACGTTGTGACATTCTCCTTGTCGCTGAGACTTGTCTCACGTCGCCGCGGACTGTCTCAATTCGCGTCCTGTTGTGACCTTTTCCATGTTGTCGCGACTTGCTTCTTGTCGTCGCGCCCTGCCTCAACTCGTCGCGGTCTGCCTAAATTTGCGACCTGCCTCACCTCGCCGCTGTCTCGTGGTCTTCTCTTTCTTACCGCGCGGTCTCTTCTTAACCGCAGCGGCCTCTTTCTCTACTCTGCTCCTGTCTGCGCCGACTTCTCTTCACCACTGCTCTTGTTGCTGGGACTACCCGCTGCGACCGCTTTTGAAATCGTGCGGGCTTGTCGTGCAAGTGCTCTCCCGTTTGCGGGTTCTTCTTCGCCACGTCTCGGCGACCTCGTCTATTCGCTCGCCTCTCTGCTCCTCTTAACCGCTCGGCCTCCGCTTGGGTGCGGTCTGTTTCTCAAACCGCACTGTCCGCTCCCTCCTTTCTCGTTGCGGGCTCCGCCTCTTGGTCGCGGGCTCTAAACTGCTGGTGTGTTGACACCGAGACCGGGCGGCCTCCCTCCTTCTCCTCGCTTGCTTCTGGTTGCGGCTTGTTCTCGCCGCTGCGGTTTGTTCTCGCCGTTGTTATCCGCTGGTTCTGTCCGCAGTATCTGTAGTAACCGTTGGCTCTTCCTACTGTCTTCCTTCATGAGTTATTCTGTGAATCATGTGTTTTCGGCAAGCAACACTGTGTCTCCTTTTCTCCTTCCTGTACCCGGAGCGATGCACCTTTCTTCTTAGTTCACTTTGATATCTGGGGGCCTTATAAGGTCCCTAGTACTTTTGGGTATCGATACGTTGTTACCTTTATCGATGATTACTCACGGGTCACCTGGTTGTATTTACTTCGTGATCGCACCGAACTCCCCAACACGTTCTGTACGTTTCTTACGAAAACTCGCACGTAGTTCTCTACCTGTGTCAAAACTCTTCGTACAGACAATGCTCGCGAATATACTGGTCGCACTTTCTCCAATATATGCGCTGAGTTCGATATTATGCACCAAACTTCATGTGTCTACACTCCTCAACAAAATGGCATCGCGGAACCGAAGAATCGCCACCTCCTTGATGTGGCTAGATCTCTTATGATCCAAATGCAGGTTCCTCCCATATATTGGAACTTTGCCGTCTCTACTGCTTGCCACCTCATCAACCGCATACCTTCGTCTGTCCTCAACTTTGTTGCACACATTACTCTCCTTTACCCATCCACGAATCTCTTCTCTCACACACCTCGTGTTTTTGGGTGTACCTGTTATGTCCACCACATTGGTCCTTCCAATTACAAACTAGCCCCTCGTGCTACCAAAGTCATGTTTGTTGGGTACTCCCGCACTCAGAAGGGGTACGTCTGCTTTAATCATATCACTGGAAAGGTGGTTGTGTCTGCTGATGTTTCATTTCATGAATACCAACCATATCACGGCGGTCCTTCTGATCCCTTCTTTCTCCTCCGCTACCTCGACCCATCATTCCCGTCACGTCTTCGCTTCCCCACTTCTCTCTACTCCTCTACTTCCGAGTCCTCCACCACCAGTACCCTCCAAACCCGTCCACTCCAAACCTCCTATCATTGAAGTTTACACTCGTCGTCCTCCTCGTTCAGCTGCCCCGCAACGGCTTCCCTCTACCGATGTGATCTCGCGGCCTGTTGATCTGGCCTCCTCTTTGACGGCCCATTCCTTGGCCAATTATGTCTCACTACATCGGATCTCTCCACCTCTTCTTATCTTTGCTCTCTTTCTCTCTCTCCTCTATCTTTATATCTAACTCTGTGCAGGAAGCTCTTCAGCATCTGGCGTGGCGTGTCGCCATGGATGAAGAAATGACTGCTCTGTGGGGTAACCATACTTGGGATCTTGTGTCTCCTCCTGGCCACAGTTGTGTTAGCTGCAAGTGAATCTTTACAGTCAAACAAGTCGCGGATAGGACAGCTGATCGCTTAAAGACTCGGTTTGTGGCACTGGGTTTTACTCAATAGTACGGGCTTGATTATGAGGAAACATTCTCCCCCGTCGCGAAATTAAATACGGTTCGGGTCGTGCTCTCTTTAGCTGTTCATCGCCACTGGCCTCTCCACCAGTTGGATGTCAAGAATGCCTTTTTGAATGACGATCTTCTTGAAACTGTCTATATGCAACAACCACCCCAGTTTGAGACCGCGGGGGAGTCCCGTGTTTGTTTACTTCGCAAATCCATTTATGGTCTCAAACAGTCTCCACTGGTGTGGTTTGGCAAATTCAGCAAGCCTGTTTGTGAGGTTGGCTTCAAGCAAAGCTCGACAGATTCATCTCTCTTCACTCGTCACCAATCAGTGGGGATTACAATACTTCTTGTCTATGTGGACGATATTCTGATCATTGGTGATGACTCCGTTGGGATACAACAGGTCAAGCAACATTTATACTTTATCTTTCAAATCAAATATCTGGGAAATCTTCGATATTTTCTTGGACTAGAGGTAGCACGACGATCTGATGGCCTTGTCTTATCCTAGCGCAAGTATTGCATTGACCTTCTGCAAGATGCTGGTCTCTCAGTTTGCAAACCAGCCGAAACCTCGATGGAAGTCAACCATAAGTTGTGTGCTCAGGGATCTGAGGCTGTCTCTCTACTTCCAAATGTAGAATATTATCGTCGTCTTGTGGGAAAACAGATATACCTAATCGTTACGAGAGCAGATATATCATTTGTGGTTGAAGTGGTTAGTCGGTTCATGCATACCCCACGGGTTTCCCACCTTCAGGCAGTGAAACGGATTCTCAGATATTTGAAGACTGCTCCTGGGCAAGGACTTGTGTTTAAGCCATCTTCCTTCATTTCTCTTATTGCATACTCTGATGCGGACTATGCGGGCTCGTTGGGTGATCGACGTTCAACTACTGGTTTTTGCACTTACTTTGGAGGAAATCGTATCACATGACGGAGTAAGAAGCGGACGGTGGTTGCTTGCTCATCTGCTGAAGCTGAGTACCGTGCGGTGGTTGTCGTTACATCTGAACTAACCTGGCTAGAAAGTCTTCTAATGGATTTGTGAGTTAAATTGTCCTCACCATCGACGTTGCTTTGTGACAGTCAAGCTGCAATACATATTGCGAAGAATCCTGTGTTCCATGAGCGGACTAAACATATTGAGGTTGATTGTCACTTTGTTCGGGAAAAGGTTCAATCAAAGGTGTTAAAGCTTGATCATGTTCCTGCATCTGGGCAAGTTGTTGACATCCTTACCAAGGCTTTGCCTCAAAAATTGTATTATCAGTTCTTGTCCAAGTTTGGTGCCTACGACTTGTACGCTCCAGCTTGCGGGGGAGTGTTAGAAGATATAGGGGAAAAATGATGTAAAGGCTCATTCATTTGTCCATTTCCTCCTTCTTTAGTCCCACATCTATCGTATAGGATTCTTTCTTCTCTTCTCCTATATATTTGTATTCTCATTTGTATTTGATTAATGAAGAAATATCTATAAGGTTGGCTCATTGATTTCTACACACACGAAGGATGCAATGGGCCGATGACAACCATAATAAGACATGGATGAATCCACGCACACAATCCGATGAACTTAGATGACTAACCACTAGGCCCAACTGCAATGCTCGTGAATGATTCATTCATGCAATTATTTTTGACACATAATTAATTAAACAGATTAATTTTTAAAATCTCGTGCAGGTGTCACTATTGATTACAAATCTTGCAACGTAAGCAAGCAACAATTAGAGATTAATTAAGATTGCGTTGAAAGTAAATGTAGGTGAATAGACAATGCACAGCTAGGAGAGCAGCAAGTTAAATAAATATGAGCCAAATAGTTTAAGGAATACAAGTGGTTCCCATTTAATGCAAAGAAAAAAAACTACACTATAAAAACTCACCAACTACTCAATGCTAGAGGTGGGGGGATCTGATGGTGGTGGTGATTGTCTGAGGTGTAGACACTGTTGTTTGGAGCTGTCTGAGGAGAAAACGGTCTATTTGTGGACTAGAATTGGTTGGAAGAAGCTTGGAGGTGGAAGAGGGTGGAGGTTTTGAGAGCGGCTACAGGATGAGGCATCACTGGTGGGGTTGGAAGAAGGTGGGGGTTTTGAGAGCGGCTGCAAGCTTAGGCATCACTGGTGGGGTTGGAAGAAGATGGTTGTGAAGTCGAAGAAGGAAGAGGAGGTGGTTGTCGGTGGGCTGGAGGGGTGGAGGGAGGGAATCCGGCGTCTCGGACATTTTCCGTGGGCAGGTAGCTGGCAAAAGGTGTTGAGGTCGGAGAAGATGACAGGAGGCTCAACCGGAAATGGAGGAAGGTGCATGAGGCGATGGTGGTGCTGGAACCGGCAGAGTCGCACCGTGCGGGCCCTTCAACGTCACACCGAAGGAAGGATCGAGCTGCTTCTCATTTTCGGATATTAACTTCTTGATATTGCATGCCCTAACTGGCTAGAGTAATAAAAAGCGGGAGAATTCGGGTAAGTCATCCACGGCCCTAAACGTGTGATCTGATATTTTAACCTAAATCTCAAAATACACCTCAAAAAATAAATAATAATATATAAAAATACTTAAATTCGAGCCGATCGCGGTCACGTTCTTTGATCGTCCCTCTAACCATCCAAAAAATCTCAATCTAACGATTGTCGACAAAGATGCATAATCGATCTCCATCAGTTTGATAGAAGCAATAGATTGACAATTTTTTGTCGTTGAACACAAACAACTAAAATCTCAAAATACACCTCAGAAAATAAAATAAAAACCTAAATTCGAGCTGATCGCAGTCAGGTTCTCTGATCGCCCCTCTGACTATCCAAAAAAAATGTCAATCTAACGGTTGTCCGCAAAGATGCATAATCCGTCTCCATCAGCTTGATAGAAGCAATAGATTGTCAAACTTTTTGTCATTTAAGCACAAACAACTAAAATGAGACAGACCTGCATCTGTTAATGATTGAAGAAACTCTCAAATTTATCCCAAGGGGCATCGGGGTATGCAATACTTTGAATCTTATACTGTACATGAGATAAACTAGACCCAAGAGAATAGACATTGTTGCTATAGAGCCTAAGGGTTTGTTTGGCACAGCGGTGGCGATCGTGAACACGGTGGTTATAAACTGTCATTTGTGAACGCTCAACCTCAGCTAAGGAATTTCATTCACTTTTGTTCAAAATTAGTTTTTTTTCCTTGGCGGCTGTCATGACCGTTGTCATGGCAAACATATATTTTATTACGATAGCGTTTTTCTCCAAACCCACCAGAGTAAAATCACAAAACAAACCCTAAAGCTCACCCTAAAAATCATGAAAGATGGGTGGAAGGAGAGAACTTTGGGCCTTTGGGCTTGGAATGAGCTTTAACTCTTTCTTATAAATTCTCAGCACTTGCAGGATTACTCATCTTATATAGAGATTGAACTACTCCTATTATATAAATTTGTGAGAATAATGTGTTTTGACATACCGGGGTCCCATACCATCGAGTCCCAGATAAGACCTGTATTTAAACCATATGGTTTGCCCTCCCCTCCCCCCCCCCCCCCCCCCCCCCCACACCCACACACACACACGCGCGCGCGCGCAGGCACGCACATCTGGACGGATTGGACCAAGACTCGATTGGACCCCCTGATTCATTCATATTGGGATCCTAACACTTCAGAATTTTTCAAAAGCCAAAGTTGTGTTAGGATTGAAACTCCCAGATTTGCATACCGGTTCCAAAACATATTGCTGAGCTTAAAAATTATAAAGTGATTCCACAGTCGACTACTGTAAATCGCACCACAAAAATTACATATACAAACTCCTAAATTGCAACAAAAAGCAAATGGTATATCTCTACTGTAAGCAAAAAAAGACCTGACAGTAATTGGCTAATTGCAGCCAGATGCAATGAAAATCAACCCTTCAAGAAAACCTTTTTTTTTTTTCTTTTACAAATAGATCTAATTCTGACTGTAAATATATTCAATTTCTAAGAAATACCTGCACCTACAATTTGTTTAGATACATGCAAAACTAGGAAATCATACACTGGCCTTTACGTACTTCATGAATTCAGGCTCCGTTTGGCATGAACATGGAGGTTAAATTATCATTCCTTAACGCACACTCGTGGAACATCCACTTTTATGTTCAAACGGATGATGTTTGTTAGGTGATTCGTAACGAATGACAGTTTAAGCCATGCGTTTACAACCACTACCACCGTGCCAAACTGAGCCTCAGTCACACCTTTCTAAGGTTGAAATGAGCATTTACGTATTTAACCTTTTAGTAAAATTTTAATCAATCCTAGGCAAGATTGTGAGCAGTGCGGATCCAGGCTTGTTCGTGAGGGATGCAGTCTGGCATTTTGCCGACTGTATGCCTCTGTAATTTTTGGTGTCATCAATGTGAACCAGTAATTGTAAAGGGAATATTTGTGGTTTGCTTATTCCATTTTTCTACAATTTGTGCCCATCGATCTTTCGTAATAGCATGTAATATATTTCTAAATTAGATGGTTGAGAATCATTATTAATACATTTTGATCGTGGGGTCCAAATAAAAAGATCGGTGTGCTTCGCCAGCCCCCAATGGGTCGCTGCGGGCTGCGCCCGCAATATATACATATGAGTACTCAAAATGATCGTAAAAAATCTAAATGAATATTACAATATTTATTTTGTAAAAAATATATTTTTATATCAAAAAAATTTTATTTTCTCCCTCTCTATTCCTATTCCTCCCTCTCTCTCTTTCTCTCTCTTCATCTCTCTCCCTCTACCCGCACACTCTCCTCTCCCTCCTCCCCCCCCCCTCTCTCTCCTCTCTTTCTCTCTCTCATGGGCTGATGAAAGGGGATATTATTCTTACAAATTGATGTGCTTCTCATTGGACTGCCTTAGCCCGGGAGCGGCCGAGCGTGTCAACAGTCACAGTAAGTAAAAAGCTAGAAAAAGAATTATTTTAACGTGTAAAATCAGTCAACTTGGTGAAAATCATGTGATCGGGTCTGTGCCGGTCAAACCTCCGCTATTTGCTAGTTGTTGTACAAGGCTTTCTTGAAGGACTCGAGGGCGACGGGCCGCCTCTTGTTACAATTGTTGAGAGAGAGAGAAAGAGAGAGGAGGGAGAGCTCAGAGGATGACAGACCACCACTTGTGAAGCTTAATATTTCCTTGTCAGTTGTGGACAACGATGCTCAGAAGTCTTTTGTTGATGCTTGGAAGTGGACACGCCCTGATGTCTGGGGCTTGGAAGCTCGAGCGGCACGTCCTGCACGTCATATTCTTTGTGGTTTGTCTCTTGTTGCACTTTGATGAGTCTGAAATGGCTGACTCGCCGCCACCCGACGAGCTTGTTGCGGAGTCGGGGATGCTGAGAGTTCTGTGTGTCCCGCACGCCGGGCTGCAGCTGAGCGGTTGGTCTTTTGCAGGCTCTGAAGTTGTTCATGTAAACTGTTGGAGGTGCAGTGCACACGAACTATGGGCGCTACGACAGACCTGGTCTGTTGACACTTAGGAGACTTGTTGACACTTAGGAGACTTGGTGGTCCCAGCGAAGCGTGCAGAGACACGCTTTGGACGGTCTGGATGGCGGAACGTGCTCGAAACGGTCTTGACGTCGGGGCGCGCGGAGGCGCGTCTGGATGGTCTTGGCGGCGGAGCGCGCGGAGGCGCGCTTGGATGGTCTTTGACGATGGGACGCGCGGAGGCGCGCCTGCATGGTCTTGACGGCGGGCGCGTGAAGGCGCGCCTACATGGTTGGGACGGCGCGCGCGCGGAGGCGCGCTTGGATGGTCTTGATGACGAAGCGCGTAGAGGCGTGCTTGCTGGAGGAGAGCACGCGGAGCGCTTGCTAGAGGAGAGCGCGCAGAGCGCTTGCTGGAGAAGAGATCGTGAAGTGCTTGCTGGAGGAGAGCGCACGGAGCGTTTCCTCCTTACTGCGGGTTGAAACTGAGCAAATGCCGCCGGAGGGTGTTTGTTTACCCGCCGTCCGGCGGCGTTTGCCCCAAACGGCCGGCGGAAACAACGCTCCAAATGAAGTCTAAATTGGACCGCCTTACTCTGAGAGCGGTCGACCGTGCCAATAGTCATAGTAAGTAAAAAGGTTTGAAAAAGAATTATTTTAATGTATAAAATCCGTTAACTGGGTGAAAAATCATGTGACCGGATTTATGCCGGTCAAACCTCCACTATTTGCTAGTTGTTGTGCAGGGCTTTCTTGAAGCACTCGACGACGACGGGCCGCCTCTTGTTATAATAGTTGAGAGAGTGTGTAGGGAGAGCTCAGAGGGTGACAGAGCACCACTTGTGAAGCTTAATATTTCTTTGTGAGTTGTGGACAGCGATGCAATGACCCTGCTTTGAAGTCTTTTGTTGATGCTCGGAAGTGGAGGCGACTTGCTACACTCGTCCTAATGTCTGGGGCTTGGAAGCTCGAACGGCGCGTCCTGTAGCTCATATTATTTGTGGTTTGTCTCTTGTTGCACTTTGATGAGTCTGGAATGGCTGACTCGCCGCCTCCCGACGAGCTTGTTGCGGAGTCGAGGGCGCTGGGAGTTCTGAGGGTACCGCACGTCGGGCTGCAGCTGAGCGGTCGGTCCTTTGCAAGCTCTGAAGTTGTTCATGTAAATTGTTGGAGGTGCGATGCACACGAACTATGGGCGCTTTGACGGGCCTGGTCTGTTGAAACTGAGGAGACTTGGTGGTCCCGACGAAGCGTGCAGAGACACGCTTGGGATGGTCTGGACGGCGGAGCGTGCTCAGAACGGTCTTGACGTCAGGGCGCTCAGAGGCGCACCTGGATGGTCTTGACGGCGGAGCGCGCAGAGCCGCTCTTGGATGGTCTTTGACGGCGGGGCACGCGGATGTGCACCTGCATGGTCTTTACGGAGGGCGCGCGGAGGCGCGCTTGGATGGTCTTGACGGCGAAGCGCGTAGAAGCGTGCTTGCTGGAGGAAAACTCGCGAAGTGCTTGTTGGAGGAGAGCGCACGGAGTGCTTGCTAGAGGAGAGCGTGCAAAGCGCTTGCTGGAGAAGAGAGCGTCGAGCGCTTGCTGGAGGAGAGCGCTCACGAGAGCACACGAGGAATGGGCGCATGCGGATGCGCGCAAGAAAGTGGGAGCGCGGGAGCGCACAAGGAAGTGGCGTGCACGGGAGCGCGCGAGGAAGAGAAGAGCGCGGGAGCGCGCAAGGAAGAGGCGCACACGGGAGCGTGCAAGGAAGAGGCGCGCACGGGAGCACACAAGGAAGAGACACACACGGAAGCGCGCAAGGAAGAGGCGCGCAATGAAGTGCGCGCGGAAGAGCCGCGCTCGGGTGCGCGCAAGGAAGTGGCGTGCACTGAAACGCGCGAGGAAAAGGCGCCCACGGAAACGCACGAAGAAGAGGCGTGCGCGGAAGCGAGCAAGGAAAAGCTCGCAAGGAAGGGAAACGGTGGAGAAAGAAAATCGTAGGAGGAGTGGAGAGAGAAATCCCATAGGGAGATTTTTTGGTGGAGGAAAAGAAGAAAATGAAGAGAAATGAGCCTTATTTATAGATTTTAGGAGGGGAAAGACGGTAATTTATCCCCATAACCATCGGCCAGACGAATAGAATCGCTCTGTTTAAAGCACACGAATCACTAAATTTATGGAAATAACGAGATTGCCCCCAAGCGATTACGAGTTGACCAGAAATCCAATCGCCTGTTCTTGAAGGGGAGGGGCGCCTGCAATACAGAGCCACCGACCAAGGATGGGGGCCAATTTGGCCGCCCATCTCGGGCGAAAAAGAGGTCGTCCCCGTGGGGGCGGGGGGGGGGGGGGGGGGGGGGGGGGGGGGGGGGGGGGGGGGACGAGATCGGGCGGCCAAATTGGCCGCCCGATCTGGCGAGCGGGAGGCCCAGCGGCCGAGATCGGGCGGCCAAATTGGCTGCCCAATCTTGGCGAGCGGGAGGCCTCCCCCATTGAGGGCGGCGACCGAGATCGGGCGGCCATATTGGCTGCCCCATCCGGGCGAGCCGGAGGTCGTTCTCGTTGGGGGCGGCAGTCGAGACCGGGCAGCCCATTTGGGCGCCCGATCTAGGCTAGCAATAGGTCGCCCTCGCCGGAGGCGGTGGGCGAGACCGTGCGGCCGCCCGTCCCCGAAGCGGCGGCGGAAGCCGTGGTGGTTACCACCACGAGCGGTTATGTCGAGGGTTTGCGGATAACCGCACCCCATGCATGGGGTGCGGATAGCGGTTCTAAGGGGGGCCCATCATCCCCCCCCCCCCAAGTCTCGGCAGCTCAGAGTCAAAGCGAATAAATAACGGGGACTTTTCCCTAAGTCGTGCTCGTAACAATTTGTCGTGGTCGTGGTGGAGTTGATCAGCGCGGCAGAGGTGCAAAAGGTGAACCATCCACTAAGTGAAATGCTCGCTCGTGATGACGTGTGCTGATGCGTCGAGGGTGAAATGCGCACGGGGCGCCTCGTGTGCCGGTAATGGTGTTCTTATGATTAAAGGTGTTGGGGGTGAGATGTGCTCGGGGCGCCCAGTGTGCCGGAAGCGGTGTTCGTAAAGTGTGTACTATTGGTGCAATGTGCACGAAGTGCGTGCTGCGTGCGTGGCGCTCAATGTGCGCAGTGCAAGGCATAATGTGTGAAGCGCGTGCTAGGCACAATGTGCAGGGTGTTATGCGCTCGTAATCACGAAGTTTGCATAAGGTGTGTGCAGAGTCGGGTGTGCGCCATGTGTGAGCATGGCGCGATGTGCATCGTGCGTGCATGGTGCAAGGTGTGCGATATGCGCTGGGTGCAATATGTGATGTGCGCGCAGGGCGTGATGTGCACTGAATATGTAATGTCCAATATGCAATGTGAACAATGTGTGCAATGTGTGCGCGAGGCGCAATGTGCAATGAGCGCGCTGGGCGCAATGTGCACTGAATGTGCAATGTGTGCGTGGGACGCAATATGCAATACACACGTAAGGTGCTACGCCTACGCGCACTGGGCACATTGCCCACCAAAGATTAAGAGATACCTGTGAGATTGGAGGTGACGTTCCTTCGCATGATGGCGTGATCGCGCTGTTACAGTGTAGCCGAATTTGGTACTAGAGAACTCTGATGGGAGCGGGAGCTCCGATGTTGATGTGGATGAGGTATAGTTCTGCCTTTATTGTGCCTTTGTACATCTACGTCATGTATTGGTTTTGTACTGTGTTTGTGGCGCTTTGGATGCTCTGTAAGCATTGTTTGATTGATTATAAGTTTCTTTAGTTTTGCGCATTTGCTTGTGAAAGTAGAACATATGGTAATGTTTGAACTGTCATCTCGCGGAAGCAAATTTGTTCTACTTCTTAGATGTCGGTGGTTGGAGGGGGGAGGTCCAGGAGACACCCGGACCACTACCTGGGCGAAGGGCGGATTGTATCCTGCGGGAGTGAGTGTGTCGTTGTTTATCTTGGCTTTGATGACCTTTCTCAGTATGAGTGTGCCAGGCCTCACATTGGTGAGAAGGAGCAGTCTCCTTAATTCGTTGTATCTAGTACTGTCTTGTGTATTTGTTATCTTGGTGGCGTTCGTGTATTTTTGATGTGTGCTAGCTTGCAAGCTTCTGCTACTTTTTACAGTTTGTTGTTAGCTTTATGTTTTTTCTCGTAATATTCGTTGCTTTGTCTTATGCGATTCTTCGGCATATTCTTTTGGAGGTTAGGGTCGGGGTTTGTCCCTTTGTTGTTTTACACTTTTCTTGTAAGATTTGTAATGTCAGCCCTGTTATATTTGTGTGGGCAACTTTGAGGTTGTAAGACCCTCTCTTTTTTGGCAAAATCAACTGGGGTCTTATGCTCAGAACCGTCGTTTTGCGGTGACACCAACACATCCGGAAAGACCGTCACTACAAAACGACGATTTTGTCGGTCATACCGATTGTAGAAGAGTAGAATAAATATAAGACTACATGAAAACTCAAATACTGGTCCACAAAAATAACATGAAATATAGTATAATTCTTCACGAATGGAGAGTCCACAGTAATGATAAAGCAAAATACTAAAGATGGCTCCTGCCCGATACATCAAAATCCCCACTACAAATCACTCAATCGCGGAAGCAAATCTATAATATCTATTAATGGTCGAGACTCATTGTCTCTGCTGGCTAGACTCCCGTGCTAGACTGCCCCGTCTCCATGCGCACCGACCTCTAGGGCTGCGTCTCCTGGTTCCGCTCCACGATCCCCTAAAATGATTTGGTCAACGACCGTTAGTCTAAAAGACTAAGTCTTATCATCCTCCACCCCTCCCCCATGACTCATAGGCACCGAGTGGGGAGGAGAAAAAGGGAAGGTAATGAAGGTGGAGAGAAACAAAGGTAAGCAGGTGACAGCGGAACTAGTCTATCATGAGTTCATCAATAGAGCAACTATATGTAAGCAGTAGTAGATAAGCAGCATAAGTATACACAATAACAAGTGAGTAAGTAAAGTAGGAGAAGGTAAACTAAGTAATCATGACCTATAAAAATGCTCATACAAACCTATAGATCAATGAGTCGTTTTGCAAGGCCTATTGTATAAAGTGTTTCATACCATTTTACACAATATATGTCAGGGGTTATATGCAATGATGATGCTATGACATGCAAGTATGCTATGACATGAATCATGCAAGTGCAACACACACTCGACTCTGTGCACACATACCTTTAGTTCTCCCTTTCTAGAGCCTAACCTCATAGGATACCTCCGTAGTGGCAAACAGAAACGGTGAGTCGGGTCTCGCCCACCTCTAAACCGGTATCAACACTACCAGTCAGACCTATCGTATGCTTCAACGTTGGTGCACTAAGCGGAGCTCCTACATACTCTTGTCGGCTGCGTACCAGACTTTATTTGGTCAAGTGCTAAACCACACTTGTCGAGCCAACGTATTGGTGTCGGTGTAACGACTCTCCAATACCGAAGACCTGCCACCTTATATCTTATGCACATGCAACCTTAATATACTTTTTCACCGAGTCAAAGTTCCCCGAACTATCCCGTCCGTCACAAATATCTACTGAGTCATCGGCTCGCCGGACTAACTCGTCCGTCACAAATATCTACCGAGCCATCGACTCGCCGGGCTAACCTGTCCATCACTAAAACCACCGAGTCTACCGCTCGCGAGACTCAACCTAACTCCCACAATATCAGGGAGTGTGAGCGTAAGTGAAATCCTAGTTATACTAGTTACTCTTAAACATTGATTTTTCTTACGGTTTAGGTTAGCTCATTACTGCCCAAGGTATTCCCGGTGAAGGGCTCTCACAGGGCACTAGGAACTATGATGGTAGCTGAAGCTCATCGTTTTCTTTCGCAAGGCAATTACTATTATTGGTTCTTAACCAATTACCAATCACTTTTAATATTATGCTGGATCTAACTCTATTGTATTTTGACTCTCTTTCTCTTCATAGGAAAGACGACCGTTCGTCGATCCCGAGCACCATCTAATACTAGCCAACCCAACACTCTACTCATCATGATTCATAATGACGCTCTATTTTTGTTTTCCTTTTCACTTTACCAAGATCAGTAAACCAATGACCCCAACGCCCTATGTCCATATCCCAAGTTATCACAATTTCCGTAGTTTTACTAAATGTAGAGCAACCTAAGCTGGATGATGTACATGATAGGAGGTACTCCAAATTTTCATCCAAAAGCCCTGAGATAATTATTGTGGGTCTATCATAACACATTTAGCCTAAATCCAGAAACTTATAATTTTCCTAGTTAATTTGGCATTTATTAAATTTTCCCAAAAGTTAGGTCTTGGGTAATTTTGAACATGAATTACTAGATTTTCTTAAGTTATGGCCACCCAAAAATTATGAACACTATATGATAACAAAATATCAGTGAATACCAAATTTCACAGATTTTTATGAATGTAATAATCTCTAAATAATTAATTCAAGATAAATACAATAAATAGAATTAAAGAGAGAAGTACCTCAAAATATTATCCAAAAATTACACAAAAATTATCAGGGCTTTAATATGATCATAAATCATCACTGACTAAGTTTAATGCAATTCCAAGGTCAGTGAGTCATGTATAAAAATACATCAAATAATTCCATTAAAATGCACTTTGTGAAGCAACATTCTTATAAACTCATCAAAATAATATGTAAGAATTTTATAGGCTTTATCATGTCCTAAAAGATTCTCTGGCCAAGTAACACAATTTTCCAGCAAGATATAATATTTATTATCTATTTATCAAAATATGGTCCACTAGTTCACTTAACACATGAAGTAGTAAGAGAAAATACCCAAATGATTCAAATAATTTACTAGTGCCTCTAAATAATATTTAATTAACCTTGTCAGAGTTTCATATCATTCTAAGTTAATCTAACTATGGTTACTTCAAAATCATCAAAAGGGCATGGTGGAGGTTATAACTATAATTATAGGCTACTGTTTCCTAAACATCCTATAATGAATCTCAGAGGTCAAAGGCACTATAAAGTTACTTCTACCAAAATTCCATGAAGATCCAAGATCATATGACCCTCCTATATTTTCATAAAAGGTATAGACCTAAACTAACTCCTCTCCCTCAGAGGAATAAAAACCCCATAAAGGTGGGAGTTATGGAGCCTCCATGGCATGATGACCATTAATCTCAAGTTTTTCACTCTTCTCCAAATCACCAATTCCAGAAGCTTAGTCCGACGAAATTTATTCCATTCGTCAAACTCCGCTCGACGAATTTGCTCTATTCGTCTATCTCCGTTCGACGAATATGCCATTTTCAACGAAGGCTGAACCTTGTTCAGCAACTTGCTCTGTTCGTCCAACTCCGTTCGACGAACTCTGAACCCAGTTCAGCAACTTGCTTTGTTCGTCGAACTCCGTTCGACGAACGCTGAACCTAGCTTAGCAAACTTGCTCCGTTCGTCGAACTCTGAATGGAGATCGACGAAATCTGAACCCAGTTCAGCACTTGCTCCGTTCGTCGAACTCCGTTCGACGAACACTGAACCTAGTTTTGCAAACTTGCTCCGTTCGTCGAACTCCGTTCGACGAATAAGCTCTTAATTCCAAAGAGGCTCAATTCGACGAATATGCTCTGTTCGACGAATTACTCATTGAGTTTGACAAATCTGACTCGTTTTATGATTTCTAAATATTTGGTAATTGAGACTTACTATTTGCAGCCCAAGGTGTTTCACACCCTAATTCTCATGTTCCCCCAAACCCTTTAGTGCTTCCCATGATTTTGTCATGACCCAGTCATGACAAAACATCTTAGGGGTGTAGAAGTCTGAGGGATGTTACAGAGGTACTCCTTTGAGGTTGACTGTAAAAGGACGAGACCCAGATGGTTCTGCAACCCACTATCACGGTGAAGGGCAAACGCTTTTAGTCGGGTAGTGAGAGGTCGGGCTCACCTGGCTGGGGGGATGTCACTGAATGGTTAGCGGTTGAAGGACGAGACCCAGATTGTCCCGTGTCCTACTACCAGGGAGAAGGGCGGAAACTTTTGTCAGGCAGTGAGAGGTCGGGTTCGATAGTTTGGGGGATGTCTCTGAGTAGTTGGTGGTTGAAGGACGAGACCCAGATAGTCATGTTTCCTACTACCAGGGCGAAGGGCGAATGCTTCTAACCGGATAGTGCGAGGCCGAGTTCGCTAGTCTGGGGGATGTTGCTGAATGGTTGATGGTGAAGGGCAGATCTTCGAACCTGGGCGACCGCGAGGGGGCAAGCCCTAGCGGTGTTGTGACCTACTACAGGAGAAGGGCAGTCCTTCGATCGTTGGCAATGGGAGGTCGCAAAGACATGGTCCCGAAGAGACGGTGAAGGGAAAACCTTCGAACCGGTGGTGAGCGAGGGGGCAGGCCCTGGCTACGTCGCGACCTACTGCAATGAGAAGGGCAGACCTTCAATCGTCGGCAGTGAGAGGTCGTAGGGATGGTCACGAGTAGGTGGTGAAGAGTAGATCTTCAAAACGATTGCGAGTGTGAGGAGGGCAGGCCCAGGCGACGCTGCGATCTACTGCAGAAAGAAGAACAAACCTTTGATTATCGGCAGTGGGAGGCCGCAAGAACGTGGTTCTGAGGAGACGGTGAAGGGCAGACCTTCAAACCATTGGCGAACTTAAGGGTGGCAGCCCCTGGCGATGTCGTGACCTATTGCGGAGAGAAGGACAAACCTTCAATCGTTGGCAATGGGAGGTCGCTGGCGTAGGTCTTGCGACATGTGCGGACAGAAAAAAATAGACCGAAAATTTGGAGGACCAAAATTTTTATTATCCAAAAAGGTATCTATTACAAAGGTATAACCTCCCTTTTATAGAATGGAGGAGATGAGAGAGATTACAGATAAGTAATGTGAGACTAAAAAATTACAAGTGTATGCGGCTTTATAATTAGACAAACCGGACAAGTCGTACGGTTAGACAAGCCGCCTAACCGCTCGACAATCAACAGTAGGAGAGAACAAGCGCCACAGAGAACAAGCCGCCATAGGAGACCGCTAAACCGCCCGGTCTCCAAGTCGCCTGAGACAAACCGTCAGGCCGCTGGGATACCAAACAGAAACAGCCCGGCAGACAAGCCGGCTAGGATAAACCGCCAGACTGCCCGGCCTCCATACCGCAACACTCCCCCTCAAGCTGGAGCATAGATATCAATCATGCACAGCTTGTTGCAGATGTGGAAGAAGGAAGCGGACACTGGTTTGGTGAAGATGTCTGCCAACTCATTGTCGGAAGTGACGGACGGAGTACAAATCTGTTTCTTCAAGATCTCTTCCCGAATAAAGTGCCAGTCGACTTCTATATGTTTTGTCCTCTCATGGAAGACAAGATTTTTGGAAATGTATATCGCAGTCTTGTTGTCACAAAAAATAGGAAGAGGATAGTTGTAGACCTCTCCTAAGTCAAGCATGAGAGCTTGTAACCATTTCAACTCACACGTGGTCGATGTCATACTACGATATTCTGCTTCTGCACTAGACCTGGAGACCACATAATGTTTCTTGCTCTTCCAACTCACAAGATTTCCTCCAACAAACGTGCAGAAACCTGATGTTGACTTGCGATCACCTTTGTCATCAGCATAGCTCGAATATGAGTATGCTTCAACCCTTAAGTGACCATTCTTCTGAAAAAGAAGTCCTTTTCCTGGCGCTGCTTTAATATACTCCAATATTCTCCGGGCAGATTGTAGATGACACTCCCTAGGAGCTTACATGAACTGGCTCACCTTGCCCACATCATAAGAGATGTTGGGTCTGGTTACAATGAGATAAATGAGTTTGTTAACCAGACGTCGGTACCTCGTAAGATCGGATAAAAGGGGCGAGTCATCTGTCCAAGTTTTGTCTTCTCCAGCAGCCATGGGACATCGGGCGGGTTTAGCACCAGTCAACTCTGCCTCATTTAGAAGATCAATAACATACTTCCGTTGGGAAAGTACCATGAAGTTGGGCTTTCTAGATCATGCTCATCTGACCAAGGCGAAGATGTCACTGGAGAATGTCAGTAGAAGATGTGGAGAAGGCGAAGAGTGCGGAAATGTTGTCGAGGAAGTAGAGGCCGCCGCTCTCAGTCCCAGTAGCAATCGTCTGCTTGGTGCCCGGATCCTGAAAAGAACAAGTAGTATAAGTGAATGTGACAGAGCATTATAGTTGTTTGCAAAACAAAGTAACAGATAACAAGTTGCAAGGGAACTTGGGCACGTAGAGGGTGCCCGCCAGGCGAAGAGACGACGTGACTTGAACCACACCCGTTCCATTAACCAGTGAGGGAGAGCCGTCCGCAACTAGGACCGGGGGCAACCGGTCATGCTGTTCGAGGAGAGAAAAACATTGCAGATTGTCGATCATATGATTGGTAGCACCAGAGTCGATCAGTCATTTACCTTGAGTAGCGACGTGGGCACTACCTGAAGACGTGACGACGGAGGAGGACAGCTTCGAAGAAGAAGTGGAAGCGTCCCCAGATGGTCGAAGATGAGGATGCTTCTTCCAGCAGCGATCAACCGTGTGGCCGGTGCGGCCACAGTGAGAGCAGAGAAAGCGGGAAGCACCACGGTCGCTTGATGGGAGGTGGTGGCCACCAGAGCCACTTCGCCGAGTATGGTGAGCGGAGTTGTCCGATTGAGGGGAGGATAACAACTGACGTTGGAGCAGAGATGTTACAGCGGCTATGCGGGCATCAGTGGCATCTAGGGTAGGAGACTCCGCCTCGCCAAGGATTTGCTGACGTATCATGTCATACGACTTAGGAAGTCGTAGAATATAACACACAACCAGAGGAAGTGTTTGTGTTGCTCAGCGAGATCAGCAGAGAAGGAGCGATTTTGGAGAATTTCGGCCCCGAGAGTCTGAACTTATTGGTAAGTAGCAGCTGAAGACATGAAGGGACGGACAAAGAGGTCCGCATACAGAGTATAGATGCGAGACATCTGAACCCCCTTGGAGCAGAGAGCGGCAAGATGGAGTCAAACGGCCTTGACCGTTTCATCATGACGGATGACAAGGAGGCATTTGTCAGAGAGGCTGTTAGCCAGCCATGTGCGGATAAGAGAATCGCTGACATCCCAATCGTCAAAGAGAGGGGAATCATGCGGAGGAGGGTCATCTGTGAGATGATGACGTTTGTGTTGAGAGCGGAGAAGGAAGGTGAAGTAGACACTCCAATCCGGGTAGTTGGGACTGATGAGTTTGAAAGCGGTGTCAAGGTTATCAGAAGGAGTGGGAGGTGTAGGAGGATGAGCGACAACGAGAGTAGTGGTGGTAGAGATATCATAGTTGACCATAGAGGAGAGCAGCAAGAAGAACAAGTCTCGCGGCAAAAGAGGAGGTCGCGGCGACTAACAAGCAGGAGCGGGTAGAAAAGGAGGTCGCACAGAGGAGAATAGGTCGCGACGACTTAGGAACAGGTCGCGACGACTAGAGAGCGGGAGCGGCTAGAAAAGGAGGCTGCACAAAAGAGAATAGGTCACGACAACTTAGGAATAGGTCGCGGCGACTAGAGAGCGGGAGCGGTTAGAAAGGAGGGGCAGAGAGGACGCCCACACAAGGGAAGAAGAAACTGTGCGAACAAGGCGCGACAAGAGAAGAAACAGATCGCGAGAACAGGTCACGAGAAGAGGAACAAGCCGCGCAGACAGGGCGCGACAAGAGAAGAAACAGATCGCGAGAACAGGTCGCGAGAAGAGGAGCAAGTCGCGCGGACAGGTAGCACGGACGGAGAGGTCTCAAGAAATCAGGAAGAAAAGATCGAGTCCTCTGATACCATGTGCGAACAGAAAAAAGTATACCGGAAATTTGGAGTAATAAAATTTTTATTATCCAAAAAAGTATCTATTACAAAGGTATAGTCTACTTTTTATAATGGAGGAGATGAGAGAGATTACAGATAAGCAGTGTGTGACTAAAAAATTACAAGTGTATGCGGCTTTACAATTAGACAAACTGGATAAGTCGTGTGGTTAGACAAGCCGCCTAACCGTCCGACAACCAACAGTAGGAGAGAACAAGCGCCACAGAGAACAAGCCGCCACAGGAGACCGCTAAACCGCTCGTTCTCCAAGTCGCCTGAGACAAACTGTCAGGCCGCTGGGATACCAAACAGAAACAGCCCGGCAGACAAGCCGGCTAGGATAAACCGTCAGACCGTCCGGCCTCCGAACAGCAACAGACCGTCCGGCCTCCATACCACAACACGACCTTACCTATTGGTAGGCGCCTACATCTGAGGGATTTAGCTCCCAGCGACGGCAGGTGTAGGTCTTGTGAGCTTACCTATTGGCAGGCGCCGACCGCTAAGGGGTTTCCCCCAGCGACAGAAGGCGTAGGTCTTGCGACCTTACCTATTAGCAGGCGCAGGCCGTTAACGTGGTTAGCCTCCAGCGAAGGCAGGCACAGGTCTTGCGACCTTACCTATTGCAGTCTTCCATCCGAAGTATACGAAAAGTGAAGTCAGTTTGCCAATTTATTAGAAAAATATAAAATTTTAAACAAATGTCTTAATCTTGATAAAGATGACGGGGTAGAGGAAAATGTGTTGGCACAGTTCTATGGTTGCGGGAAGAGCTATTCTTTGGGACTGATTACTCTGGGGGTTGCCCCTCAATCCCCTCTAGATGGAGGGCGGCTGATTCTTCGTCGGCCTGGGCGGCGCTGGCTGATCCTGTGTCTTGTTTCGCAGGAATCTTTTCAAGAACCCTTGGTGAAGAAGGCGCTTGATTTCCTTCTTCGGTTTGGTACAATCTTTCATGTTGTGCCTGGACTCGCGGTGAAACTTGCAGTACTGCGATTGGTTAACTTTGTTTGGAGCGATAGGCTTAGGCTTGTGGAGCGGTACCTTATCTTGGATTGCACGGAGTATGTTGGCCATGGAGGTGTTGAGGAGAGCGTGGTTCTAAAGGTTTTGGGCTCGCGGCTTGCCGCGTCGATCACTGCTCTTCTTCTGAGACGACGATCATCGTTACGCTTTCCGTTCTGAACTGTCTTGAGATTGATGTTGATGTGCTTTGGCTGCTTCATCGACTGCAATTTGAATCTTGATACAATGTATAAGGTCAGCATGGTTAGGGACCGTTTCCCTTACCAGTGCTGAGTAAAATCCGCCTGGTCGGAGCCCTCCTAGGAGGAAGTCGCGCAGGAGAGGGGGAGGGGCGATTCCCTGGATCTGATGTGCTTCAGCCGCTAAGCGATGAAAAAAGTCCTTGAGGGATTCTCCCTTGTGCGGTTAGTGATTGGAAGGGTCTAGGGCGATCTTGCGGTTAGTGATGAACTGTTCGGCAAAGAGTTAAGATAGATCTGCAAAGTTGTCGATCCCTTCTTCGTTCAATGAATAGAACCAAGTGCGAGCTTGACCTTTCAAGGTCGTCGGGAACGCCTGACATAACAGTTGACCAAGGGCATTGCTGAGCCTCATTATGGTGGCGAAGTGATCTATGTGGTCTTACAGGTCGTCTGTTTCATTGAACGTTTCGAGTTCTGGGAGCTTGTAACCGTTCGGGATTGGATGCGCTAATACCTCTAGTGGTAACGGTGAGCGGGGATAGTGGGCAACACGTTGTCTGACTTGCTTATTTTCCTTGATCATGATACAAACTTCTTTACGAGTGACTCCATGTGTTGCATGCCTAATGTCTGCTATTTTCAGGTTGTTGCAGTGATGTTGTGCTTCAGGTCCTTCATCTGGACGGACTCCATGGTCTTGAGTATCTGCGTTGGGGAGCCTTCCTTCGAGCAAGTAAGGGGGAATTGGATCGTCCTGCCCCACGTGGGTTGAGCTTTCGAGAGTGCGAAGAACTTCTCCCGCCATGATTTTGAGTCATGAGTGTCGTTGTGCTGAGGACACTTTCTTATAGGTCTTCTTAAGGAAGTTGAGAACCGTTTCCCACAGACGACGCCAAACTGTTGGGGATCGCTTAAGGCTCTGGTAGATCGGACTAAATTGGACCGCCTTAACCCGGGAGCGGTCGAGCGGGCCAACAGTCACAGTAAGTAAAAAAACTGGAAAATGAATTTTTTTTAGCGTGAAAAACTCGTCAACTAGGTGAAAAATCACGTGTCCGGGTCTGTGCCGGCCAAACCTCCACTACTTGTTAGACGTTGTACAAGGATTTCTTGAAGAACTCGAGGGAAACGGCCCGCCTCTCGTTATAATTGTTGAGAAAGAGAGAGAGAGAGGAGGGAGAGCTCGGAGCGTGACATATTCTTTGTGATTTGTCTCCTGTTGCACTTTGATGAGTCTGGAATGACTGACTCGCCGCCACCCGACGAGCTTATTGCACAGTCAATGGAGCTGGGAGTCTGGAAGGGGTGTGCGCGGATGCGCGTAGGAGCGCTCACGGAAGAGGCGCGTGCGGGAGCGTGCACGAAAGAGGCGCGCACGGGAGCGCACGAGGAAGAGGCGTGCACGGTAGCGCGCGAGAAAGAGGCGTGCACGGGAGCGCGCGAGGAAGAGGAGCGGACGGAAGCACACAAGGAACAGGCGCGCACGGAAGCGCACCTGGAAGAGGCGCGCACGGAAGCGCAAAAGAAAGAGGCGCACGCGGAAGCATGCAAGAAAAAGAAGCGGTGGAGTGAGAAAATGTGTGTTTGTGTCTGTCTCTATCTATGTTTGTGTGTTCTGTATCTATGCGTCACACACAATTTGACCCTGGTTAAATCGAGTGGATCAATTAAACCTTAAACCTTTCTCTCAAGCTTGTTCGACCAATTTCAAAACTCAAGCTTGTTCGACCAATTTCAAAACCTTGAATTTAGGTTAGACAACGCAGCAACCTTAGGGTGCTTTGTAGAGGCACCAAGAAAATTACTCAATTCTTTGTGCGATCGGTGGATATATAAAATAAATTCTTCCGACAAACGCACGCCATAAAGTAATGCAACAATATAAAATCGATACCATCAAGCTTTCATTACGAGAACCAAAGTTACCACTAAAAACACACAACACCAACGAGGAGAACCCCCCCTTTTAATCAACCACATTACTTGCACTCAGAACACAACACACAACACACAACACACAACACACAACACCACGCCCTTCCCCCTTTTCATCAGAAATGAGGAAAGGATCCTGATTTATTCATTAATGGCAGAATATAACCTTGAGCTCCTTCGGACCCTCGCAATCGTGCGCCAGCGACGGGCTATCGTGCGCGTACGTAAACGTCGCCGGGCACCGATGCTTGAAAAACTCCGAGTATGTCGACGCCCGGCAGGTCCTCGGGCTGTTATACATGTTCCGGCAGCACAGCTCATCCGTCCCAAAAGCCTCGCACCCACTTTTACAACCCACCACCCGTCCTCCACTCGCCGGAACTTTAAGCTGCAGCTCCGGCGGGCACGTCGTCAGCAGATCCTCCCTGCACCCGACGACGGGGCAGAGCCCGCGGCCCTCGTGGGGCGTGATGGTCATGCCGACGTTGAAGCCGTCGACTAGGCTGACGCCGTAGGAAGCGAGGTCGCGGTGGCCGCCGTGGTGGAGGGTGATCTGTGCTAGTGTGGATGGAGGGGCGCCGGCGAGTCCGGAGCACTCGAGGCGGCCCCCGCAGTCTCCGGTGGCGCAGGAGAAGTGGGTGCCGGTGTGGGTGCAGTCGGTGCGGGCCCAGATGCGGCCGGACCAGTGGTTGGTTGGGGCGGGGAAGGAGCGGTGGGAGAGAGTGGGGAGGCAGAATCCGCCGCGTTCGAGGATGTCGTGGCCGGCGTTGGGGGCGATGGCGGGGCAGATGGGGAAGGGACAGTTGTTTACGACGGTGAGGGTCATCGCCGGGTACTGAGCCGCTGCCGGCGAGGCTAGGGAAATAAGGAGGAGGACGGGTAGGATTAAGAGCGCAGACATTGTGTGAGGGAGAGGGGTTTAGGGTTCTGCAGTTGGTGGGGTGGGGAGGCGTGAAGAGGATAATGGTGGCGTGGTTCTTTTATAATTGAAGTGAATCAAAGGCTCTGGGTCTAAATGATTTTTTTGTGCAAGGAACACAGGTGAGGGTGCACCCGAGTGACTGAGTCCTTTGTGGGGCTGCGGGGACACTTTTCGCTTGTGCTTGTTGGCTCTTAGGTATAAGGGCTTCATATTATGGGTCTTTCAGCGGTGACAGTGGTAAAAGGAGTGCTGAAAATGAAGTTGTGGAATGAAGCTGTGGGAATGAAAACTGTTTAGAATGAATAAACAGTTTGATAAAACAACGATAACAGAACTGTTCAAAATGAAAAAACAGTTTGATAAATAAGTTGTGGTGTTTTTGTTATATATTTAATAATTATTATAATTAATATTTATTATAAATTTAATTTATTAATAATAATTAATCATCATATTAATAATAATACTTTAATATAATAATCATAATATAATATAATAATAATATAATAATAATCATAGTAATAATAATATCAAAACTTTAGACTTAGGTCACCGGGAAGAAAACTTGTGGCTCTAGCGTCCATGGTCGGAGAAAGAGCTCCGCCAATTGCCTCTGCCACCCTCGCCGATGCACGGCACCTCCGCAACCTTCTCTGTGACAGTGGATCATCCTTGGCAATGGAAAAAACGGCGATGGTGCCTGCTCCTCCCCTCGCTCCGCCACTCGCCGATGTACAGTGATGTTATTCCCATGGCAACGCCGGCGTTGGAAAGCTAATCCCAGCAGCTGTGGGAAAGCTCCGTTGCCAACGGAAAAAACGGGCTCCGTTGGCGATGGAACGGAGAAACAAACTGAAACAAAAAAAAGTTACGGTCAAAACTCAACGGAAGAAAAACGTCCAAACAAACTGACCATGTGGCACTCCCGTCGCTTGCTGAAAGCGGGCAAGCACACATTCGCTTGTGCTTGTGCTTCAGCTGTCGTTGCTCGGTAAAAGGGAGCAAACTAGCAAGCTGTGGTAGCATGTGCTCATTGAATTTTTCGATAGCTTGAAAGAAAATCATGGAGTAGAATTTTTTATTAGATACGAGCATCTTCGCACGGGCTACGTCCGTGCTCGATGCTCTCGGGCGGCCTTCGGCCGCATCAGGAGGGCTTCGCCCGCTTGCGCACGGGCTTCGCCCGTGCTTGATGCTTCGGGTGGTCTTCGGCCGCATAGAAACGGGCTTCGCCCACTTCCACACAATCCTCCATCTCGGCGCCTCACCCGCCACTCGCACCCCCCAGAGCAAAATTATGCCGATTTGGGCTCCGGGGGCCGCGAGTGGCGGGTGCGGCGTCGAGATGGCGGATTGTGTGGAAGCGGGCGAATCCCGCTTCTTTGCGGCCGAAGACCACCCGAAACATCAAACACGGGTGAAGCCCGCCTGATGCGATCGAAGGCCGCCCGAGAGCATCGAGCACGAGCGTAGCCCGGGCGAAGATGCTCGTATCTAATATATAATAAATAATAATAGTATAAACTTTTAAAAAATGGCTGCAGCCTTTTTAAGTCACGTGTGCCAACCCACGACTCAAAAACAGCAGTCCCTGCTCAAAATATCGGGGGGGCGGCGCCGGGTTCTACTCTGGTATGAGGGGAAAAAAGGGGGGAGGGGGGAGGGAAGAGAAAGAAAAAGAGGGGAGGAGAAGAAAGGGGGGGGGAGAGGGAGAAAGAGAGAGGAGGTAAAGGAAGGAAAAAAAAAGAGGGAAAGAGGACGTAAGAGAACCGTATGATGTTTACATAACTTTAAATCTCTTATTTGTAGTATATACGAATATTAACAATACAAGAAAATTGACCTTTAGTTCATCATCATGTTCTGCCTCATCTATTCAAGCTTCACCCTCGTCCAATTCCTCATCATCGCTAGAACCTGATAACTGATCAGATGCATCATGTTGTGGCAGATCAATAAGCAACAACGACGCTTCTTTTAAAACTTCGTGGTCGCCCAATTAACGGCAACTGCTCATTCTTTTATAAACGCAATAATAACTTATATGGTTAATTTATATCTTGAAAAACAATGGACACGTTTTTAGAAAAAAAAAAAGCGTCGGTGAAGCTCATTTTTTTAATAATTGATCAAGTGTGCTCCGTTATGACACTTCCATTTGTTGGGAAATATATATTTATATATATATAGAGAGAGAGAGAGGATACATTCATATGCTAATAAAAATCGTGCCAAGACGGTGCAACCGGTGGCTGGCGAGCCTGAGGCCTCCGACTACCGCTCTCTTTGCACCGTCTTCGCTCTGGCTTTTGTCGTCGGCAACCGCTCTCTCGTCTTCGTTCTTGCTTTTGCCGCCGTCCGTTGCCTTGGAAATCGCCACGGCAGAGATCCTTGAGTTCAGCAAGAACCAGGGATATCAATAATTTCAAGTCAAGCAACATAGAGATAATCAATAATAAAATAGAAACTTAGCACACTTTAAGCGAAAATAAACCAAATAAACACGGGCATGCTTTGAATATTGAGCTTAATGACAACAATAAAGTTTTTCTTGCGCTATTAAAACAGGACGTTAAGTTTTCATAGAAGCATTTGTAGCACTTACAGAGATAAGACAAACAAACAAATGTAATACTTTCAGTTATTAAAAAATTATAAAACATTAAAGCCTTTGAATAATCATATTTCTAAAAGTTCACGCATAATTAGAGAGATCTTTTTCCACCGTAAGTTATCCCCGAGCGCGTAATCGAGCCACCAACCATCACATAGCGCATAATCGAGCCTCCAACCATCACATAGGGCGTAATCGAGCCTCCAACCATCACATTGAATTCTAACCGCAATATACAGATGATTTTGCCATCTTCCTCTTGCATCAAACATTAAATTAGTAAAACCATGTGTCGTGAAATATCAACAAAATATGTCGGGTATCATGGATGCACAACTATAAATTAAGATTACATGTAAGAATTCCAAACTCATAGTTGTACTTAAAGTTAGCAGATATATTGATTAGCACTGTAAATTAGAAGATGACTGGTTTTCGACTAAAAGGAATGCACATCAAATAGTCATATAAAGGAGTTTAACCACTGAGCAGGAATAGATAAATGGTTGATAATAGTAACTATTCAATATTTACGTCGTGTTTCTGTCGTTAAGATTAATAAATCTAAATATAAAGTTCTGATAAAGGATTGCACAGAAACCCAAAAAAAATGATGGATCACTTAAAATAAAACAAATCACTTGCAACAAGAAGGCAACACAGGGATGCGAGTTTTTCACAATGAAAAATAGTTATTATAGCAAATAGGGCACATGGCAACGAATTAGGGCACGGGGCAGCAAAATGATGGGAGGTGGAAGAGCATATCCCCAATTGAGTGGCGGACCCAGGATTTTTGTTCGACCAGGGCACTAACAAAATTGATATCAATATGATTCTTCCCAATCCATAGACTTTTGCGGTACTTAAATACTGATACCAATATGATTCTTCCCAATCTATTTTACATTCCCTTATGATTTTATTAACATAATTACTAATAAAAATATCCTAGAATCTCAAATAACTGTCCAAATCTAAATGGCTATTCGCCTATTCCCTTGGACCTAAAGTCTCACCTTCCATCTCTTTTAAAGGTACACCTAGCACTATACATCCTCCTATATTTTACATATGCATCAGTAAGTGATCCAAAGATCAAAAAATTAACAAGTGTTCTAATTTTTGAAAATCTATAAGGGCTCGTTCGGTTGAACGGTTTTGGTCCCGTGGAATTGATTTTGGCCTTTAGTAATTCTTTTCAGCTGCTCGGATCGTAAGAATTGAGCCGGGAATTGGTTTTAGGCAAAATCTTGGGTTTTCATTTTACGCATAGACCAATTCTTGTCTCCCGCATTGCTTTTTCCCGCTGGTTTGACGATCTTCCTCCGCTCTTCTTCTTCCTCCACCTCTCTTCCTCGTCCTTTTCTTCTTCCTCTTCTTCTTTCTCGCTAGAGGCAACGACAAGCAGCATAAATAATGGTGTTGTGGCTATAACCAATCTGTCTCCCAGCCCATAAGAAGAATTTCACGGACAATTTAGGAATTTTTGCGAGCCTCATAACCTCAACAACAAGATTAGCGTCAAGATTTCCCCGAAACTGACGAAGGTTCTTCAGTTAGGTCTTCAAGATTAGTATCAGAGATCAAAATAGCTTCTTCAGAGAACTCCGTTTTGGAAGAAAGGTTGCAGTTTGTGTTGGTAAAAATAGAGAAAAAATGATAAACTTATGTAACTTGCAAAAGAAAATAGACTTTTCTGGGAACTTGCAAAAGACAAATATACTTTTTTGGGAACTCACAAAATACATAATTTTGACACACATATACGTGCTTTGTCCTTTTGGTAGACAAGATCACACTTTAAATAAAATACAAATCATTTTTCATTGTTACAAAATGACAACACACACTTGTTCTTTAAATAGAAAACACAGTTCCAAATTTTTCAGCCCCTTTAGGTCACGCAGGCATCATTTCTGAAACGTTTTCCTTGTTTGTGTAAGTGAATGTGTCGCCTTGTGCTAGGGTTGAGCTGATGGTGTTTGTGCCTTTTCAAATCTAAATGGACAATTGAGATTATAATAAACTAATCAAAAAGTATATTTGCCAACTGAAATAAAGAGAACAAAAAACAAAAATACAAACTGCATGATAATGTATTGTTAACATTATGGCGCTGCTCGTTGAATGAGCAATCTGAATTGGGCTTGGACAACCATATCCTCCAAGTGCTATTTTAGGACCTATTCTGATTTCGGCCGAATGAATTTGCAACAAATGGACTTCTCATAAACCAAGGTTGGACAAAATATATGAAAGCTATCCATTCTTCTATATGCTTTGTTTAGCACGACGGTGGAGGTCGTGAACGCAGTGGTTATGAACCGTCTTTCGTGAACGCTCGGACCTCGCCTAAGGAACTTCATACACTTTTATGTTCAAAAATAGTCTTCTTTTCTTGGTGGGCAGTCATAGACATCTTGTTGCCAAAATGCATTCTACAATGGTGGAGTTTTTGTCTAAACTCAAGGGAGCGGCGCCAAATGGGGCCTATATCTCCCTCTAACAGACCGAACATAAGCCAGCATAAGCAGCAAAATATCAACTGAACTTGATAACCACTACGTATCACAGAACCCAAAAGATCTTCAATATAACTGCTACAAGAGCAACAAACTGTCCCTATATAAGCTAAATTCACAGACAGGGAGATAACAGAATGACCCAATTCATCAAAATATCACAAATTGCTCTAAACACATATATACTCCACTTCATCCACTCCATAGGCTTCCATGGATCAAAACAATTTAGACAACTACTAAAAATGCATCGTATACCCAAATTACTACACCAAGGAAAGAGCCAAACTCGTAGAAATCATAACAACAACAACAAAAATGTTCGGTTAATGAGTTCGGGGGCACCACACCTGCTTGTACTTGAACTCGATGGTGTAGGACAAAAGCATGGGGATGATATCGCTGGAGTCCAGCCGCGACACCAACATGATGGAGGCCTTAGGCAATTCGTCGAATATCCAAGCCGGGTCCGGCGAAACCTCCTGCCGGAGCAACTTCGACGATGACGTCGCTGCCAACGGTGAGTTTTTCTGTGAGGAGGGCTTGTCGTGAGGAGCGCCGGAGAAGGGTGAGGAAGCGCTGTAGAACCATCCTTTCTCGGTCAATCAACGCCGCCGACGGCCCTCGACTTCGACCCGCATCACTATGACGCCTCGAAGTGCTCCACCATGAACCCCGCCGTTGGCGGCGGTCCGGCCGGCCTCGCCATCGCACAGCTCTAGGAGAGGAAAGCCTCTGACAAGCAGAGAAGAAAGAAGAAGAATTGTGATTTCTCTCCCATCTTAGTCACTGTAAGCATTTCATCTTCCTCCTAATTGCTAGGTTTAGCAAGGTGAAGATAGGAATGAAGAAAATGAGGCTTAACAATACCTGGTTGTGAAGTTGTTCAAGGCTTCAAGTTGAAAAAAAACTTTTGATCCAGGAGATTAAAAAAATGATTAGATATATCAGCTAAACTTTTGGCCCGAACTGTCATGCCTCATCAAATCCATCAGTAATTAGCAACTCTATTTTTAACTGAATCAATATGTGTTCATATATTTTAACTAATTTATTTGGATAAATAGTGCTACAAATTAAAACATCCATTCAATTCCTACAAGCTTGATCTGAGGTGACTAGAACTCTACATGGCTAGCTCTTGAGCCACAGAGATGAGCAAAAAGCCCAGTACCTCTCAGGAAGCAAGCTTGGCCATCTCCCTCTTGAGCATGCTATCCCTGACTTGCTGAAAACCATGAAAGCAGAGGCAAGAGAGTTAAATGAAGCAAAGAAGAGCCAAGAAATGAAGAATCGGTGAGACTTTTCTCTACTGCAGAACCTCCAAAATTGCTACAAACCTCACTCCATGAGACCTCTTTGTCTCCCTCATGGGCCAAATACAGAAGCTTTGTTGTTGCCGAACTCGATGTCACCATAGATAAATTACAAGTTGTCAATATATAATTACTTTGCAGGGCATGACAGAACATCATCAAAATGAGTTTGCAAGACACCATGAAATGAAATTCATGCCAAGGAGCCAAATTAAAATGATAAATAATTATGACAGAGTTGTAAATGAGTTTGCTTAAAACAAAAACTTCATGGAACCTGGAAAAGATGCATTCTCACAGGTACATTGGATATGCATATGCACCATAACAAATAGATAGAAGCCTCAGAAAGGTACTATTTGTTTACATCAACATTACTCTCAATCCTCCAAAAACCACTTAGTTTAAATATTTTTTTATACTTAGAATTGATACCATGATATTGAGAAGACTTGTGGTAAAATAAAATTATCGCAGGTTAAACATAGTTGATAACATTTGAAAACAATGAATTTTTTATGCAAGTTCTTTGTTCTTTTAATGGAGGGACTAATATGAATTAACATACCACTGCTCTGCCAGGTCCATCAGAGATTTAAGCACTTGGAGTCATTGTCCCTTCAAGATTTCTGGCTTTATTGCAGCCAAGATTCACCAAAATCGGGGCATTTTCTCCATCCTCTCACACCTCAAAGCTATCTGATAACAAAAATAGCAAAAAACCAACAAACTAGTATCAGATTGTCATCTTCGTATGGGGAGATTGCGATGGGCCAAGAATCATCACATTAAAGTAGCATGTTCTCTTCTGATGGAGACACACTGATCCCGGAGTTGCACACATAAACGAACAAAAGAATATAAGAAAAAAAACATAGATAAATCAACACAAAGACGATAGATAAATCTCTAAAACCATCAATTCTCGCTAAATTTTCTACAAAGATCATAAAACGGGCGAACTCCAATCTGCATACCAAGCTAAACAATGGTCTCAGAGCTAAGGGAAGAACAGTTACCTAGTCCAAGGTCTCCTTCGGTCAGGACCCAAAGTGCTCAATTCGGTTTGATTTTGATCCGGTTCTCAAATCTTTTATTATTTTTGCACACCCCAACACTAATTGTGTGAAGAACATAATGGCTGAATATATGAAATGAATGTGAATTTTCTGCTTTAAGCTATTTTTATTGTTGGAGGATTTCCTTATAAACTGAAGGGTATATTCAGCAGTAATTTCATTCTTATAACAAGAGTGTCTTCTATACAAAAAAACTCACTCTTCCTACTTCATTTCTACCAGCATTTAAACACACATGGAGAAGAAGAAAAGGAATAAATCCTAGGATGAATTCACCAATTAAACTAAGAACAAAAGGAGAATATGAGATTCCATTCCGATTTCAAGCTGGAGGAAATTGAACTGGTGGCGGTTTTGAGCACTGTTTGTACTCCTTTTAATTTCAAACTGGTTCGGCGGCTCCCCAACTTGACCTGGATCTCCATTTCCCTTTCTAAAAAAATTTGTTTAAAGAGGAAAACGATTCAAGAAGTCCGATTTCAACGTTGCCCCAAACAGATCCTTAAAATCAAAACTGTGCCAAAATAGAGCACGTCTGAGCTCCGACAAATCCGCTGTCATTTTGTGAGTTGATTTTATGTATGTATGTATGCATGCATGCACCAACTAGAGCTGTCATTTAGAAATGGAGACTGTGAACTAAACTAGAATTGAATCAGAACAGTCAATGAACCGCACTAGACGATTAATTATTTGGTATGGTTTGAAATTTAAAAACATAGGTATGTGCCCATCATATCATTGTCCAAACCACAACCAATAAGTTTCAAATGGTTCCAAAATTTCTAAACACTATCTGGACCGAAGCGAATCAGAATTGAACTGTAATTTGAAGTGTTCATGATTTAAAATTCATTCCAATCTGCTGCAGCTAATCTAGTATTCGAATCTCGTGAATCTGTGGTTGATTTAAATCCGTACCTCTGTTTCACTTCCACATCTCATGAATGTTCAATGCATACAAGCTAAATAGAAAATTTATTTCAAAAAAATTACTCCAGATCGGAGAGCAAGGAGGATCTAATAGAGATTAGTGAAAACTCTAGAAATATTGTTGAGACTACAGATCGGCAAGCAGACTATGAAAATTGTGTATAACAGCTAGCAGATTGTCGAATCCAACGAATTACAGATCCCGATCAAGTATGAGAGAAATACCAAATAAAATCAAAACAGAAAGCAAATCCGTATCAAGAGAGAAAGAGATCGAGTGAGAGAGGACCATGAGAATTCGGAATGCAGGGCGAGGAAGGAGATACGAGGAGAGGTGCGTGAGGAGAGCGATCTTCCCCTCTTTCTCGTCGCGCTCCGCTCATCTGAGGATCTCGAGCTCTCGACGTCTCTTCCTTTCCTCTTGGATGGGATCACGGATTCACCCTGAGGATTTCGAGCTCTCCTCATCGTCGTGCTCCGCTCGAGCTCTAGGGTTGCGAGAGAACGCAAAGGTTGCGTCTGAACGCAACCTTTTACAGCGGATCGTGATGAATAGCAAGCCGCGTCGGGCGCGAGTCGCGGAGGAGGAGGGTTTCGGGAGCGTCGGAAGAAGGGACCGGGATTTAAGCGAGCAAGACGGAGAAAAATGGCGAGCGAGGGGAGCGCGGAGAGGTTGCGGGAGTGAATGTTGAGGGAGGGATACCGCGTGCCGAGGTCGGTGAGCGGGTGTTGGGGAAGACACAGCCGCGATTTTCTGATGAGGCGGGAGGGTATAAATGGGAACGGCGTTTTTTCAGTCCCTTCAGTCGAACCGGAGTGAGTGGCCCAACTAAATTAATGGGATCATGGTTTTGACCGCTGCACGCATAATCGCCTCACGCGATCCCCCGTGCATCGATCCAACTACGTGCATCATTCTATGGCCCACGGGCTGTGAGTGTCGGTTGTGACGCCGAGCCGGTGAAATGCGGGGACGCGAGTGGCGGTTGCGGCGCCGAGCCGGTAACTTGCGTGAAAGCGGGGGCCGCTTCTATGCGGGCGAAGGCCGCTCGGTGCATCAAGTACGAGCAAAGCTCGTGCGGAGGCAGACAAAGCCCGTCTGGATGCGGGCGAAGGCCACCCAAGAGCTTCGAGCACTGGCGTAGTACGTGCGAAGAAGCTCGTTTATATAATACCTATATTACACTAATTTTATAATTTGTATTACACTAATTTATAATTTATAAATTATTATTAATTATTTAATTTAGAATGAATAATAATCTGAAATAAATAATAATTAGAAATAATAATAATATTAATAACTAATAATACTAATCAAAAATAATAATATATTAATAACTAATAAAGGAATAATCAGAATTAATAATACTAATCATATATAATAATAACAAAAACTTAGGATCCCGGCTGCTCTCAGATCCCGGCAAGCTTTCCGGCAACTCTCTCTCTCTCTCTCCCGGCCACCTCTCAGATCCCGGCCGCTGCCTGGATCTCGATCTCCTCCCCTCTCCTCTCTCTCTCTCTCCAACAGTCATGGCCGGCCACCTCCAAGTTCCCAAGCTCCTCCCTCCTCCAAGCCGCCGCCTGGATCTCGATCTCCTCCCCTCTCTTTCTCTCTCTCCCCTCTCACTCTCTCTCTCTCTCTCTCTCTCTCTCTCTCTCCAACAGCCATGGCCGGCCACCTCCAAATTCCCGAGCTCCTCCCTCCTCCAAGCAGCCATGGACTGCCTCTCCATCTCCTCCCCTCTCTCTTTCTCTCTCCCCTCCCCCTCTCCTCCCCATCACCGGAGGCGGCAGCAACAGCAAATTTTTTTTTAAAGCAGGCAGCATGAATGACGACGAGCGAACAGGGAGGGGTAAATTGGGAATTCGAATGTTACGGACGAAACACTATAGCAAACACACTGTAGGAATCAAGAATTTGCATTTATGTAGTTAAGATATTATCCACTTATTAATGAAAGAATTGTGGTGTTAACTGCAAGTGTGAATAGACTCACACTTTTGGGTATTTTCAATTGTTAATAAATTTGAAATATTTAATTTTTTTATTCATTTTAAAATTTTGATTGAGCGGCTTTTTTTCTCTTCCACTTAGGCTTCATTTGGTTTAGCGGTGGCGGTTGTAAAAGGAGTTGTTGTAAAGGCAGGTTTGTAAAGGGAGTTGTTGGAAACTGGATGCTGCAAACGGAATTCTGTTTGGCTAGTCTGCATTTGCAGAGATGTTCAAAATTGAGAACTGTTTGGCAATACTGTGTTTGGAAATGGAGATCCGCGGTTGAAAATTTTTTCTTCTAAACCATTAAAAAAATTAAACGGAAACAAACAAAATCTTTTTATTAATCGTCTGTGTTGCCCGTTACTGTAAGGTCCAGTTCAAACATATATAGATATTCCAGATTTCACGTATACTTTTTTAAAAATATGAAAAATGCATTTTCAACAAAATGAAATATTTCCATCTGAAAGCATTTTCAAAGTGTTGATTGAGATGTCAATACATGAAGCTATTTATAAAAATCTTGTTAAGATGCTTTTATAAGGAACAAACTACTTCTGCTTTCAATACACTGTTCAATCTACCGAAATTGTATAAAGAAGCAGAACATATTGTATAAAGAAGCAGAACAAACTATTTCTCTTTACAGAAGCAGAACAAACAGTTGTATTGCTTCTCAAATCGAGCAGTCATCATCTCATTCTCATCATCTTCATTCGGCCAAAGCTGAAAGATTTGTAGATCCCTGAGAAAGTTCTTGGAAGGGCAAACCAAGATATCTCTGAGAAAGTTCTTGGAAGAATCCAACCAAAGCTCGAAAGATTTGTAGATCCTGGAAGAATCCAAAAGCAAATTTGTAGATCCCGAAAGAATCAAAGAGGATGCCAGCGGAGAAGACCAGAGCCGTGGATGCTGGAAGAAGCCGACCAGCCCTGGATGCTGAAAGAAGATGACAAGCCTTGGATGTGAGCCGTGGATGCCGCTAGAGTCGCGACCCTTGGAAGCCGTCGGAGAAGATGCAGCGGGAGAGCCCTAAACGCGGCAAACTGGAGCCTCGCTTGACGGTTTCAGGACGCGGATTTTTTGACGCCGCAGAGTTTAGGCTCGATCGTAAAAGGAGGCGGAAAAACAAATAGAAAAAACGCCTACCTGCGCGTTTTGGTTAAACGTAATGGCGTGAAACGCCAAACCAAATGAGCCCTTAGACTTAATTTGAGAAAACGGTTGCGGTTGTAAAAATAGCTCTTGTAAATACAGGTTTATAAATGGAGCTGTTGGAAACTGGTTGCTGCAAATGGAGATCTGTTTGGGTAGTCCGCGTTTGCAGAACTGTTCAGAACAGAAAACCGTTTGGCAAAACAGCGGTAGCGTTTTATAAATATTTATTATTATTATATATTTTAATTATTTTTAAAAATTAAATATATTAATAAATAATTGAAAAAAATATTTATTTATAAATTATAATTTTTTATTATTTAATTTTTTTTACTGTTTTATTCTTATATACTATAGCATAATTAATTTAAC
>CM077159.1:173620422-173735222 GCA_039583875.1 Platanthera guangdongensis | reverse complement strand
CCAGCTCACCAGGGGTTGGCACATCGCCCGCACGACAGATGGGCGAGAAGAGCCAGGCCGACCCTGAAAGTTCCCTCCCTCGAGGGTCTCAAGAGATTTCCCAGCCCATGGGAGATCGCCGGACGGGGAGTTTCCGGAGGTGGGCGATCCAGACCTGGGGAACTCGCGATCTTCTCAGGCGACGGAGGCGGGGGACGATCCTCTCCCCGGTTCTCCACTCCTCACAGGGAATTACCTGCAAAACAGGGAGTCAGGGGAATAGCGATAATCAGCGGAAGGCCACGTACCCCGGGGACGACCTCAGCACCCGCCGCCGAGCTGGAGGCCGGGCAGTCACCCGCCAGAGAACGCTTAACAATCTTTCCTTCGCCGGCCTGAAGAGAGGGCCGGAAGATCCGCGTACTAGCCATGGGCGGCCTCGAGGGCCTCCTCCTGAGTCTGCAGGACCGCTGCCGCCAGGCGAGCTCGCACCTCTTCGCTAACCGGCATCGAGAAACAAAAGTCTGCTCAGAGAAAATAAAGGGGGTCTGGGGAGCCTCCTACAGGGGTCAGCGGTATGTATTTATAGCCGGACAGTGGGGGACCACCAAAAGATTCCCTGCCAGCTCAGCACAGTGCTCGCCGAACACGCGGGTTGGATGATTCTTTCCGAGCTTGATCAGCTCGAAAAGAGCGGGGATTGTGTACAACCCTGTGTCCGGCGAGCGGGCCCAGCCAGGGAGGTTGAGCGGGCCTGACCCCGCAACCCGCACCCGGGCGGCAAAACGGGTAAGGTCGACAGAAAGGCCGGCTCGCTCCCGCCATCTCAGGCGAGCGGGCTGGCGACCCGCGGCGAGCGAGCGAGACCCGCGGTTGGTGATCCGCCGGTCAACCCCCCCACGCGCGACCAGGCTGCCGATCGCCCGACGGAAGACAGGCAGCTCGCCCATACCGGCTCGCACTCGCCCAGTGAGGATGGACGAGTCCCAGAGCCAGGTCGCGCCCGCCTCTCGCGGTGGAATCGGAGGCGAACTGAATCCCCATGGGTGCGAATAGCTATTCAGAACAGCGGAGCCTGGCTGTTGGCAGACCAGGTTGGACTGCGCATAGCTACCCAAAACAGCGGAGTTTGGCTGTTGGCAGACCCAACCAGGGGCCTTTTGGTATTTCCAGGTCAGTTCTTTGGTTATGACAGTTCAGATTCTGAAAATCTATAAATAAGACCCAAGGGTACCTCAGAGGCACGCTTTCAGTGCCTCCTTGCCCTCATTCTCAAGTGTTCTCTGAGGGTACCTTAGCTCGGCTCTTGGCTAAGGAGGGGAAGCGCTCAGAGATCTTCCGGGTTTGTGGTGGACCTCCCTACCGAGCCCTTGGGTCTGTCCTTTCTTGTCTCTCTCGTTGTTTTTCTTGCAGGTGCGAAGTAGGCGCGAGACCACCCCTTCCCCAAGGGTCGAACTCCACAAGTGGCCGGTTTCCGATTTCAACACCCGCCACACACCCGGAAGATCTTAGATTGCTTCTCCTCCCAAACCAAAGCTAGACGGAGCACCTTTGGAGAGCCAAGGGAGCTTCCGATCACCCACCCAAAAATCATGGCGAATGATGAGCTGAAGCTCCTGCCAACCAAAACTAGGCAGGGGAGAGGAAAACTTGGAAAGAGGTCCTCCTCCAAAAGCGCCCTTGAGGGTCTATTTATAGTTTTCTGGGGATGGTCTGCCAATAGCGAGATCCTGCCTTTTGATAACTATTAAATGCAACCTAAAGTGCTCTGCCAACAATGTAACTCTGCTGTTTTGAGGGGCTAATGACAGACTAGAATCAAATTATAGACAAACAAAAAATGGGAAAGAAAAAGCCTCTATTGGCGAGTCGACGCCATCAGCCTACTCGCCATGGAGGCGAGTGCCCGATGGTACTGGGCATTCGCCACTCGCCCAGCCGGCGAGCAACTGATGAGGCTGGGCACTCGTCATCTTGCCACTCGCCCATTGACGAGACTTCGACTCGCCAACTCTGCTCGCTCACCACCATGCTGGGTAAACAACAATCGCGTAGTGAAACTGTGTTTGCTCCTTGTCCTCGGGCTAGCCGAGATCACTCGACAAATACGGGGTTATACACAATCCCCGCTCTTTGCGAGATCTGTCCCAGGCCCAGATAGATAATTCAACCCCATCGTTATTTAGCGAGTAGGGATAAAGGAGAATCTTATGGTGGCCCCCGCCCAAGCTTATAAATACCGCGGGGGAGTGGTCATTCCAAAGAACTCCTTCCACTCCCCTCTCCCTACCTCATTCCTTCCAAAAGCCTCCTACTCTCCATCGTCATGCCACTTTTGCAAGCTACTCTCACACATCTTTTTGCTGACAGGGAGAAGAATACGGTGGTCACTGCCAACCTGATGGCCATCACCACGGAGCATTCCTCCCGAAACGTGCCGAAGAAGCCCGAGGAGCGGGTGCTTAAGAAGTCGAGGGCTGATCCCCCCGGAGGGGTGTAGGGCTCACCAAAATCCCCTCCACTAGTCTCCGGCAGCGAGGCCATCTCTTAACCCCTGGTACACTCTGAAAACTCGTTGTTCTTAATTCTGCACTCACCTAGATGGAACGTGCTATTGATGTACACTTTCATAGGCTAATGCCCCTGCCGGGACTGCGGAGCATCTTCCATACAGGGCACGATGGGCGCCTGCGAGTCTGGGCGAGTCGGACACCCAGGCGCAAATTCCTGGTCGGTGCTTTTCTTTTTGATTCTGCTTGTTCTTGCTGGCGAGTATGGTTCTGAATCTTCCTTGTGTCTGCATAGTGCCTTCTTTTATTGATGTCACCTCGACTCCCTCTCCGACCAATCCTCCGATCTGTGATCTCGGTCAATATCTCGCTAATGCCTTGAAATCCCCTGCAAGTGGCGGTGCAGGGACCTCGACACCGCAAGTCCCAGTTTCTCATAATTTTGTAGTCCCGCGAGCTGGATCGGGAAAGTCGCTGATGCTTCCTCTCAGCGATCCCTTCTGCGGTCACCCAGCTTTCCCTCGCATCACCCCGACGAGACCTCTCTGGGTAAGCAGTTTACACGCTTCATACCTTTCATCTCGTTCATTTGTACCGATCTCCCGCGTTATCTCACCAGACGCAATTGAAGTCTCCATAGGGGGTGATCATGATGCTACCACGACATACTCAGCACCACCCTTTCCTGACAAGATCAGAGGCTATCTCGGCGAGCCGGTGTTCGTTGCGAAGCTAACAGAACGGGTGGCGGTCCTTTTGCGGAAACATGAGTTCATGCTTCGCGAGATGCATGGTGAACGGACTCAGCCAATGAACGATGGCATGCCTATTGCTCCTCTTTTACAAGCGCGATGAAAAACCTCCTTGGAGTGAACATGGATTCCCTGGAGATGCACCTGAAGAAGATGGAGGAATGCTGTCAGACGCTCCAACACGAGATCGCTGCCATTCGCGAGGAAGTCACCAAGAGGGGAGGTCCGCAAGTGAGGACGCGGGGACATGGCTTGTAGAAATGGGTTCCCCACTAAGCTAGATAATATTCCCTTAAACTGCATTTGTTTAATATTCTCGTGTATGCAATGTGAACTATCTGGATAATGCCTACTCGCTCCTGAATGTTGTAATAATTTGATCTTTATGCGTAGGTATATTATCGTATGCATATATTTTTGGTATCGCCGCAAGTGCGCAAACCGCGATGTCGAGCGGCTTTTTGTCTTGCGAATGAGCGTGTTCTAGTCGTTTTCCGCGAGTGGGCTGGGGCTAAGTATGTCGTGGGATGCCTTAGGAAAGCGTAAGCGGCGAGTGGATTCACGCCAATTGGTGGAAGCCCTAATTTTGGAAAGCCGTGAAAATGAGATCGATGCTGAATAAAAATTCACTTAAGTCCAATTCATCGAGACATCACGCTGATTCTCCAGACTACTCGACGAACCAGTCGAAATGACTTGGGTGAGAGCTTGCGTGAGATGTTTAGACCACACGAGACCTTTCGACAAATTAGCTGAAAGCTATCGAGAGTACTCGACGAATTTACTTGTTATCTCGACGAATTTTACTTGGAACTGGCTAACCTTAACTTTCTCTGAAGTATTAAGGTAATTCACTTGACTTCTCGCGAAAATTCAACGAATTTCACGAGTACTCACGTAAGTGCTCGATGAATTCACTTGAGTACTCGACGAATTTACTTAGTCGTTCTGATCAACAGTTCTCGGTGATCTCTCAAGTAATTCTGAGATCACTCGACGAATTCTACGAGTGCTTACGTGAGTACTTGACGAATTTAATGAGAATTCACGTGATCACTCGACGAATTTGCCTTAGCCAAAATCTGCAGCTTCTGAACACAACTTATTTTGTTATGCTAGATAAAGTATACCTCATTAGAGAGATTACACATGAGTCAACACGATGTTCTATACAATGAAAGATTACATTGTATAAAATTGTGTCTGAAGACCCATTGTAACCTGACAATGGTTTATACTTCACAATAAAAAGCTGCACCACACATTTCTTAAACTAACATCAAATACATCATCAATTCAACTTAGTTCAAGTGGTACTTCTTCAAATCAGGGCTATTGTGCATACAATACCCAATAGTAGTGTTTTGACCTTCACCTGTTACAGGCCAAAATTGTGCTTCACAGCGAACTTCGCAACTTCGAACTTTGCACTGGGTGTGGAAGATGCCATAGAAATCAATCTGAAAAATTTGCAATGAGACCGATGCGACCTGATAAATTCACGGATCAAGACTGGGAAGATAGATAACGGACCATTGTCATCACATACTGTTAACCTAATTCAAAACGAAACATCCAATTAGTCGCCAATCGAACCTACCTTTAATACCACTTGTTATGAAAACTGTCACCAGACAGATAATTTCTAGATCCTCAAAAATAATCTAATGACAAAAGGAGAGGTTACATAGAACGATAAACACGAAACAATAAGAAACACAACAAACAAAGAACACCAAAATATAAAGTGGTTCCTCGAAATTGGGTACACCCACTATGCATGCAAAATATTTAAATTTTTTTGTCAACATACAATTCGACTAAAAGGGAGAGAAAAAAAATAAACCAAGAGATTGATGACAATTTCGAATCCTCCAAGATCCGGTTGTACACGTTGCAATGAAAAAGAGATCTGGTGGCAAGAGAAGAGCCGATGGCCGAGAGCCGAGCACGATGCAACAAGAAAGAAGCCCGTCGACAAAGCCGCGGTAAGGAAGAAGCTCGACGGCAAGGAAGGCGGCGCCGACCACAAAGAAACACACACGCGAAAGCGAACGAGTAAAAGAACCCATGGTTCAGCCAAGACCGGCCGACCACTCTGCGTATTCCTGCTGGCCGAAAGTCTCTTCTTCTTAGGGGAAAACCCGACCACACATTTATAAGTGAGAAAAATCATAAAATCGGGTAGAGAGGTGAGACCAGCTGGAACCAATCAAGGAAGGAGAAAATATCTCCTTCTAAAATATCTCCTGCATCAGCGGAAGAAAATATATTCTGTCACCAATGCTCCTCCATAATTGTCAGAATTTGAGAAATTTCAAAAGAAGGAGCCACGAATTGAGCGGTCTCCAAAAAAGCGCCGGCCAAAAAAGGGAAGATGCGTCATTACCCCAACACCTTGGGCCCGAGCTTTTTTGTTGTCAGGCCCAGGCCGGGTTCTATGCAAACCGGGCCCGAGGCTCACTAAAATAAGGGGCCTGGCTTGGTGCTTAGGCAGGTCGGGTTCTGGCCAAATAAGGGGGTCTGGTGAGCCCCCTTAAGCTTCACCCAGTTCTCAATCGGCTCAAGCCCAGGCCTACATGGGCTTCAGTGGGCTTAGACCCAAGCAAATCTGGACCGGGCAACCTTACTCGGGCAAAATTTGGATCCCTAGTCATATATTATAAATGTTTACAAAAACTATTAGGGCATTTATATTAGCATGTCAACTTTGGATATTGGCAGCCCGACAAAATAATAAAAAACATGCATATAATGGCCGCTAATAGCAGCCCAAAATGCGGAATACACGTCTTTTAAAAAAAATCTACTATATGACTTTTTTTAGAAAAAGTGTTCAACATGAAAGTTGTAGATCTCGACGAGATCTACAACTTTTATATTGAACACTTTTTCTAAAAATGCCACAGCCTATTTTCAAAAGACGCGGAATCCGGACGGAATTATGCGAGTTCCGCCCGGATTCCGCGCCTTTTGAAAATAGGTCTACTATATGACATTTTTAGAAAAAGTGATCAACATAAAATATCTTTGGGCTGCCAATAATCAAAAAGGGGCTGTCAATAATCATATAGGGGCTGTCAATATAAACGCCCAAATATTATTATATGTGAAAGTATACGGGGCCCGACAGCCTGTGCAGGCCAAAAAAAAAAGCAAGCCCAGACAGCGACTCTTATAACTTACTCTTTGTGCTCATCTGCTCTTAATTCATATATAATAATACCCAGGCAATTTCCTTCTCGTCCACATCACATTACAGTTGCTCTGTAATGGAGATCTCATCCTCTGTCTTCTTTAGGCTCATCATCGCCCTCCTAGTTTCCTTCACTCTCATCACCATCTACTACTCCATCGTCTTCTTCCTCCGCAATCGACTCCTGTTGTTATCCGCCGGCGGCTCGGAAGAGAGCCCATGGAGCGGCAAAGGCGTCGACATCGAAAGCACTTCACCCTCTCACTCTCCATTGGATATTAACAACAAAAGGGGAGAAAATGTCGCCGCCCGGCAGAAATGTGCGGCGGACGCAGTTCGGCTTTTTTGTTCCCCGGTTTGCCGAGCAAAAATTACAAACAAGATGGCCGGGCGACACGAGAACGATAAAGTTGTATCCACGGCCGGGGGCGGCGACTGTTGTGATGGTAATCGTGGGAGGAGTTGGACTGCTGATTTGTTCTGGTGGGCGGCCATTGAAGACTGTGCAGTTGTGATTTAGGTGATCATTAAACAATAAACAAGCATGTTGAAGTAGGAGAATGGTTTTCATAGTTTCAAATATTAGAGCTTATAGATATCATATCCCTGCTTTTGTTTCGTTTTGTATGTACTTCTTCCTTAAATGAGCAAGTCCAAAAAATTGCCATTAATTTTTCCTTTTTTAACCTATATGCACTTATTTTTTTGCGCGGGAGTAAATATATTCATATGATCGTGATTTTAACGGTGTAGATTTTGTTGGACCGTAGTACGATCACTTTTCAATAGGACCATATTTAAGAAATATGGTCGTATATTTCAGCAAAAGATCTACGTACATCGTTGAAATCACAGATAATACGTCTGTATTTGCTCCCACACGAGCGAAAACAGCTGTGCATACGTACAAAAAAAATTCCTCATAGGAATTTGGCGCCTGAATTTTAGAAATTGTTTGAATTTATATTATAATGTACGTCCACACGATAAACTTTAGGTTTTGTTTGGGGTCACGTTTTTGCTTTGGTGAGTTTGGACATGAACACAATCATTATAGAATGTATGTGACAACAGTTAAGAATTTTTTTTAGTTTTGAACATAAGTGGAAAAAATTCCTTTGGTCAGGTCGGGCGGTCACAATATACACCATGCCAAACAGAGCCTAAGACTTCCTTTGACAAAGCGGCGGCAGTCATAAACGCATGGGTTAAACCATCATTCGTTAACAACCACCTAAAAAAACTTCAGCCATTTGAACATAAAATTGGATGAAGTTCCTTAGGTGGGCGTTAACAATTGGTAGTTTAACTCCCATGTTCAGGATCGCTATGAGTGCAACTCATATCAGTTCGGTTCGGTTCAGCTTCACTCAAAACGAGGAACCGATTCATGTATGTTCGGTTCCAAATTTTTGGAACCGGAACCGACTCACGGTTCTAAAATATAGAACCGGATCCGAATCGAATTGTTTGGTTCGGTTCTCGGTTCTACTCACCTTCAAAGGAATATAATTAACAAGGTTGTGTAAATATTAATGGTATATCATTTGGACATTTTGCAAGCAATAATTAGCATTATATATTAGTATATAATGTTTGGTTCTTGGTTTCCAGGCATGTATCTATTAGTATTTCCTATATAGTTGTTACATGTGAACAATAGTTAAAATTTTATCGGTTCTAAATATTTACATTTTGCAGGGACAACAGACAGTTGGACCACTACAAATGACCAAAATCAGCAATAATATTTCTGATATTAGGGTTCCAGTTTAAGCCTCAATCTATCTCTTTTAATATATGCAGAGATTGAGAAATAGAGAATGAAGCAAGTCAGCGAGGAAACCAGAGGACTGAAGGAGGGTTCAATTCTTACCGTCACTGGAGTCTCAAGGACGAGAAATGTCGGTCGCAGGGGAGGAGGAAGCAGCGCCGCTGAGCCTCGGAAGAAATCGGGAGCGTCGGAGCGACGGGAAGAAGCTAGGGCTCATTGTCTTGCTGGAGTGGCACTGTTGCGCCGTCGCGGTATGCTGGGAAGAAGCTAGGGTTCGAGGGGTTCAGGGCCTTCGGGCTGCTGAAATGTTGAATGGTTGATGTCTAGTGTTGAAGTCAGGAAAAATCCCTACTTCGAAAATCGAATCAAGGCAGTGTAAGGCTAGTTGCTCCGCAACAAGGCTAAACGGCCAATGAGACTAGGACGAAGAAGAAGTCAGGAAACAGGGCCCCGGATGCTATGGCAGGAAGGTCCCACCACGTACCCGGATGCTTGAAAGAAGCAACCCCTCCACAACCAAAATTGGTCGTGCTAGGTACGAGGGAGAGTAGCTGATAACAAAGTCGCGAGGTCGCGACCTGATCTCTAAGGAACAGGAATCCAAAAGCTCAACTGGTGTCCAAGAAGTAAAACTCACGAGATCCTTGCGGGGCATTTTTAGTGTCTCTGCTAGTACCCCTGGGGTCTTATTTATAGGGAAATCATGAGGCAAGGGGGGAGGTCTATTTATACCCCACCCCTCGGCGACTTCCTGAAGGAACTGAACCGATAAACACAGGAACCGACCCGAACCGTCCAATTCGGTTGGGTTCTCGGTTCTTCGATTCCTTTTGCACAGGCCTAACAACCGCCACCAACTTGCCAAACGAAGCCCTAATTATTATTTTTAAGTATCAGTTGCATTGAAGATTTGAAGTTGCATGAATTATTAGTTCTGCTATTACATACTCAAATAAACTTTTATTAAATATCATTCATTACATATTTTATAAGATAATTTTTATTAATGAAACATATTATAATTCATCATATGGTTAATCTTCTTAGAAACTCACAATTAAAAACGATTCTCTCTTAAGAGTTTTACCTAATTAGGATTCTCTAATTATGATTTTTCTCTAGTCATATTCTCTCCCTAATTATATTCCCCTAAAGTGAAGTTGATTCCTTAGCACACATCCAAAGGCACAGCCGAACGTAAATATCCAATGGACCAGATTGCTTGGCACATTCAAAAGCACAAATGGAAAGGCGCTGCCTTTTAACAAAACAAGAGACTTTGGATATATGGCAGTTGGCTAGCCGCCAAACGGCTAGATCTTGTAATTTAGTATCAAAAGGATGTAAGGAACTATTATGTAATGGTTTGGATTAGCTTTGAAAAAAATTGAAGTTAACGTTTTAATCTTATGAGTGGCCCCATTTCGAAGGACTTTTTTTTTCTTCTTTCTGTTTGCTGTAAAACACAACCGTTCATAATATTATGTTTGTTTTCTCTATCATGGAAAACACAGTTTATCCAAAAGGAATTATTTTGTCTTTTTAGAAAGTAATTTGTCCCTAAAATAAACCCAATATTATAGACGGCGGAGTTTTCCAGAAAATAAAACGTAGGAAAAGAGCCCTCCCCAAACCAGGCCTAAATTGTTGATAAGCCTCTTAAACTTTTTCACCACTCTCAATAACCATCTAATCTATAGAAATGTGTTAGAGTTTGTCTTGAAGAGATTCATATCACTGGATTTGTTTGATAATATCTTGGGATGTAAATTAGCATTTGAGATTTGACATGTCGTGATGATATATCCAACAAGAAAAATATAGTTTGGTTACAATTTCTTGAGAATGAGTTGACGAAGACAAACCAAAGGAGACTTTTCATGTCAACATTTTTTTCTTAAAGTTTAAAACCTGTGCGCGGAGATTTCGGCATTGCATCCAAAAACTCCTATCTCAGCGACAATGTTGAACAAGCTGTTGTAAATGCATGTTTATAAATGGAGCTGATGGAAACTGGTTCATGAAAATTGAGATCTGTTTGTATAGTCTGTATTTGCAGAGCTGTTCAGAACAGAAAAATATTTGACAAATCTGCGATGGCGTCTTATAAATATTTTATATTATAAAATATTTTTTGTAATATAATTTCTTAATTATTTTTAGGTATATATATATTTAAAATTTTAATATATATATATATATATATATATATATATATATATATATATATATATATATATATATATATATATATATATATATATATATATATATATATATGGGGAGATATAATATGAGGACAAACTTGCATGCAGGCGTATGAGCAAGGCTTTTTGGGGGTCAAGATTGTCTCAAATCGAAAAGTGATCAACATTAAAGTTGTAGATCTCGGCGAGACGAACAACTTATGTTGATCACTTTTTGATTTGGAGCCGTCTTGGCCCTCGATTTGGGCCCCGAAATCTGGGGCGGCGAGAGTGCTACAGTAGCGATCTCGCCGTCCCAGATTTCGGGGCTCAAATCGAGGGTCAAGACGACTCCAAATCAAAACGTGGTTAACATGAAAGTTGTTCGTCTCGCCGAGATCTACAACTTGCATGTTGATCACTTTTCGATTTGAGGTCATTTTGACCATTGCCCTTACGCCCGTACGTCCGCATATTATATCTCATATATATATATATATATATATATATATATATATATATATATATATATATATATATATATATATATATATATATATATATATATATATATATATATATATATATATATATAATCCACCTGCCTCCGCCCTGTCTCCGCCCTGCTTCTGCGCGCCTTTGCCAGGGGCGGAATGATTGGAGCCCCCGACGGGTTTGTCGGGGACCGGCGAGCCTGTGGGTGTGCTCCGGGCAGGCTGTCGACAGCAACCCAGGTATTCCTCCTTCCGAGGAAACCTGGAGAAACGGGAGGGCGACACAACACGGGTCACGAGAGGGCGACACAACGAGGCTTTTCTCCTCCATAAACGCGGCGAACTTGGTGATTTTTTGAGCCTGCAGAAACGCCGGCGGCTGGAATTGTAGGGGAAAAAACAAACAGGTTTAACGTTCGTTATTGCGTTTTAATAAAACAAAACATACTTAAACGCTAAAACAAAGGAAGCCTTAGTTGGATATGATGAACACCTCATATGCTGCACTTTGCTCTCGTGGGCTCCGACATACTAGAAATGCTCAAAATAGTCATTTCATCATTCATCCCACATTTGACCAATCAATGGGCCCAATGAGTCTAATGTTGACCCGTAAGTGAGCTATGACCTAATATGTTATGACACATGATGAGTCTGATCCGCGTTGGGGCCACACTTATAAGCCCTGACCACCGACCATGTCCGCATGAGAGGCTCGATTATCTTGTTGGTTGTGTATGTCTTAAATTTTATTTTGTATTGTTGTTTTTAATTGTCCCACCTGTTTAAGCCCAAGTGGGGGCGCATTTGTGGAACCAGGTTATGAACTGGTTGGACTTTGGGTTTTGGCATGGATGAATTAATTCCCTTTTCATCTCTCTCTAATTCTCTCCCTCTTTCTACCCCTCCTGAAGGAAACCCTAGCAGCCCGCAGCCGCGTTTGGCTTCCGTCGATCTCCACGATCGAGCTCCGTCGGACGATCCTCCTCTCCCTTTCCTGCTTCCTCTCGTCTACCTCTCTTCTCCTCTCCACCTCTCCCTCCCTCTCTCCTCCCAATCTTCAACCATAACATTGACCAGATCAAAGACGAGTTCTATAGAACCTAGGAGATCTTCATCTTCTTCAGGTCAGATCACCAGATCTTGGTTGGGGGTCCACATCAACTTAGTATCAAATCCTAACGTCGGTCCTCCTCTCGTCTACACCTACCGCGCCACCCTCACCATGCCGCACCGACTACCTGCCGCCTTTCCACCGTCGAGCCATGCAGCCGGCCTTCTGCCCTCCCCAACAGCTCCCCTCTTGCCTCCACCAGCCATGGCCGATGGAGGCCCCTCCCTCAACCAAATCATGGATCTATTCCAATCCATGCTCGTCACCCAAAACGACAAGATGGACTCCCTCAACACGCGCTTGGACTCCATCCATGGCACTCCGACTCCGTCGTTGCCCGCATATGCGACCTCTCCGACAACTAGCCTGGTCGACTCGGCCCCTCCCCGCAAGGACAATTTATCCTTCCCCCTCTCCATTCGTATGAACTTTCCAATCTATGAAGGATGTGAAGATCCCCTTTTGTGGATTAGACACTGTGAATTTTTCTTTACTAATCAACAAATTTTGGAAAAGAAACGTGTCAGAATCGCCTCCTTCCATCCACTTGGGCCGACACAACTATGGGTCACTAAATATCTTTGTGAACAACCTGAAGGCTCTTGGGAGGATTTTTGTGCGTCATGCATTCTCCATTTTGGATCAGCGATGTCGGGCAACCCTCTTAGCAATCTCATCACCCTCAAGCACACTGACTCCATCGAGACATACTTGGAACAATTCAGATGTTCTTGTCCCGTAACACTTCAGTTTTACCTTCGCAACAGGTTACTCTTTTTATGATCGGGCTACCCGACCAACTATGTTGGGACGTGGAGTTTCAGAAGCCACAAGATCTCTTGATATCCATGACACTTGCACGTGCATACGAACAACGATTTGCATTTGATTGCCCGCCTCCTGGCCGCCGCGAGTTTTCAATCCACGACTACCGTCCAGTTCTTCTCCTCCCAAGAATCCGGGTGAGGACGAGCCTCAGCGGCCTACTTTTTGTCGCCGTCTATCCCGACTGGAGATGGCCGCCCTCCGTGAGAAGGGGCTATGTTACAATTTTGACGAGCTCTACACACTTAGTCATTGGTGCAAGTGCCTATTTTGGTTTTAGGTAGACGATCCACAAGACGATGATGATGATGAGTTTGACGATTCAGGCACACCGCAGCTCTCTCTACATGCCTTAGCTGGACCACAAGAAGGGTGCACTATTTAGCTGTACATTGATATGGCGGGCACACCATTGACCACTCTTAGCTCTCATGGATATGGGCAGTACCCACAGCTTCATTCGACAGGACGGAGCCATCCGGCTTTGCCTTCCATACGTTGTTTGTAGTCACGTGAAGGTGGTGGTAGCTAACGACCAACAAATGTCATGCCCGAGCGTTTGTCGGCGCGTAGACATTGTCGTGGATGGCTACCTGTTCTAGACCGATTTCTTCATGGTGGATCTCCATGGTTTTGACATCGTGTTTGGTGTCCGCTGGCTGCGCACTTTGGGACCCCTCACATGGGATTTTGATCGTCTGACTATATCATGGCAGGAGGGCTCTCGCTTGATACAGTGGCAGAGATAGGCCCCTGGACAGTCCTCTGCCTCCTTCTTGGTTCACATAGAGCCTCTGGCAGCTCCACCCTGACAGTCGGACGACCACACTTCAGATCTTACACACATACTACAGCTGTTTCCCGAGATATTCAGGCCCCACTTGGTCCTTCCTCCGCGGAGGCGACAAGACCATTGCATTTTCCTCCTCCCATGGGCGGCTCTGGTAGTGGTGCGGCGGTACCGTTACCCCTTCCTCCAAAAGGACAAAATCAAAAGGCAATGTGATCTCCTCCTCCAACAAGGACTCATTCGGCGCAACGTGTCTCCTTTATCATCTCCAGTCTTATTGGTGCACAAGAAAGACAGTTTGTGGTGCATGTGCGTGGACTACCGTGCATTAAACTCCCTCATGGTCAAGGGCAAATTTCCCATCCCGGTGCTCGAGGAACTTCTTGATGAGTTACATGGGGCGTGTTTCTTCATCAAGCTCAGTTTATTTTTGGGTTATCATTAGGTTCAGATGGTAGATGTTGATGTGGAGAAGACTGCTTTCCACACCCACCATGACCATTTTCAATTTTTGGTTATGTCGTTCAGCTTAACGAACGCACCTTCTACATTTCAAGCGTTGATGAATGAGGTATTCCAACCACTTCTCCGAAAATCTGTTATTTTTTTCTTTGACGATATTTTTGTGCATAGAAAAACTTGGGAGGAGCACCTACAATATCTCCATACCATCCTCATCCGGGTGCGCACACACCACTTGATTCTTAAAGCTTCAAAGTGCTCGTTCGGCCAGCGTTCAATCACTTACTTGGGACATGTTGTGGATAGTTCGGGAGTGTTGGCCGACCCGACAAAACTCCAAGGAGTGGTGTCATGGCCCCGACCACAAACCATCACAGACTTATAAGGTTTTCTTGGTCTCACAGGATATTACTGTTGTTTCATGCGGGATTACGACACCATCGATGCTCCTTTGATTGCGCTACTTTGGAAGAATGCCTTTACATGGACGGACGTCGTTACTTAGGATTTTCACTCGCTCCAGGCTGCTTTGATTTCCGCTCGGTCCTTCGTCTACCAGATTTCACCATTTCCTTCTACGTGGAATGTGACGCCTTCGGCGTTTTCTATGGTGTGGTGCTACAACAGGAGGAGCATCACATAGCCTATTTCAGCTGGCTGACTGGCATACATAACCGCAAGTTGCCTGCTTATGAACAGGAGCTCATTGACCTTGCAAAGGACATTCAACATTGACACCCTTACTTATAGGGCGGCCATTTATCATACGAACGGACCACTATAGCCTCAAATATTAGTTCGAATAAAGGCTCATTACTGTGCCACATCAACAGTGGGTGAGCAAACTACTCAGATTCCACTTCCAAGTGGAGCACAAAGCCGATGTGCTCAACCACGCCACCAATGCACTCTCTCGCCGGGACATGCCGTCAGATGCCACCATTCTCGCCATCTCCTTTCCAATGGCATACCCCGCGTCCTTGCTTTGCCAGGAGATCCAAAATTCTACCAGTTTGGTTGAAATCCTCTACCAGGCGGAATAGGGGCTCACGGACCCCTAGTGGACAACACGACATGGTTTGATCTTTTACCACACTCGGATGTATGTGGGTGCAGCGTCTCCTCTCATTTCGACCATTTTAGAGGATGTCCATTCTCGCAACCATGAAGGCATTCACTGCACTCTCCAAAGCTTCTGCATGGAATTCTTTTGGAAGGGAATGCGCAAGCACGTCCATGATTTTATAGTCAACTACATCGAGTGCCAACAAAACAAGGCCGACCATCTCCTTCTGGTCGGTTTACTTCAACCCCTACCGGTGCCTACACAAATTTGGGCGGATCTCTCTATGGATTTTGTGGAAGGGATGCCCTCTGTATGTGAGAAGTTTATTTTGATGGTGGTGGTGGACGGATTCTCAAAGGGAGCCCATTCTATCGCATTGGCTCGGCTGCTCATTGCCGAGAATGTGGCACGGGTTTTATTCCCGGAGATCTTCCGTCTACATGGCATGCCAGAAACTCTTGTCTCGGACCGCAATAAGATGTTTACCAGTCACTTTTGGAAGGAGTTGTTCGCCCTTAGTGGAACCAAGCTTGCCTTCTCTTCGGCATGCCACCCTCAGTCCAATGGGCATAGCGAGGTGGTCAACCACACTTTGGGAATGTACTTGAGGTGTGTCACCGACGACCGACCCAGTGATTGGCCACGCTGTCTTTCTTGGATTGAATATTATTACAACACAGCCTATCACACCGCGCTGCAAGCCACCCTGTTTTGCCTCATCTATGGTCGGGAACTTCCCCCCTCCCCGCCTCTTGTCCTATACGGGTGGATCAGCCCTCTTGGTGGTCGTTGATCGGGAATTGGAAGATCGAGAAAAATGCTTGCATGTAGCCCGAAACCGTCTTTTGCAGGCCCAACAATGTATGGAAGTTGCTTACAACCAGGGCCATCACGAGCTCACCCTTGCCGTGAGTGATTGGGTGTGGGTGCAATGCCACCCTTTCCGCCAAGTGTCTGCCACCCGACCGACCTCCAACAAGTTGGGGCCCAAGTATTTTTGCCCTTTCCAGATCATTGAGTGCATTGGGGATGTGGCCTAACGCCTCGGCTTGCCCCGAGTACCCGGATTCATGATGTATTTCACATTTCACAGCTCAAGTTGTTCGTGGGACTTCCACCGCCTTCTCTAGTCGACATCTCACCCCAGCTTGAGGACAAGTTGTCTTCCGACGATGGAGGTGATGTTACGACATATGACGAGCCCGATCTGCGTTGTGGTCGCACTTATCAACGCCGGCCACCGACCACGTCCGCATGAGGGGCGTAGTTATCTTATTGGTTGTGTATGTCTTAAACTTTATTTTGTGTTGTTGTTTTTAATTGTTCCACATGTTTAAGCCCAAGTGGGGGGGGGGGGGAGGGGGGCGTGTTTGTGAAATCGGGTTATGAACTGTTTGGACTTTGGGTTTTGACATGGATGAATTAATTCCCTCTTTATGTCCCTCTCTCTAATTCTCTCCCTCTCTCTCTCTTTACCCCTCCCGAAGGAAACCCTAGTAGCCTGCAACCACGTTCGACTTCTGCTAATCTCCACGATCGAGCTCCACTAGACGGTCCGCCTCTCCCTTTCCTGCTTCCTCCCGTATACCTATTCTCCTCTCTACCTCTCCCTCCTCTCTTCTCCCCATCTTCAACCATAACAACGATTGGATCCAAGACGGGTTCTATCGAATCTTGGAGATCTTTATCTTCTTCAGGTCCGATCACCTGATTTAGGTCAGGGTCCACATCATAATACTAAATTAAAATTAATTTAAATGAACTATTTAATTAATTAAAATTAATTGAATATTTAATTGAATAAAACAAAGAAATAATGAACATTATATTTTTATTGACCTCAATTAGTCTCAAAATAATTATTGGGATGTTTTGCATGAATTAATTAAATAAATTTAGTTAATAAATTAATTTGATTGATTTTAAGCCAAATAAAAAAAAAGCAAAAGCTTTCAAAAAATTAGCTATAACCTCCCTTGACTATATGGATTCCATATATAATTGATGATATAACTTCATAATCAATTAAAATAATAATACATGGGTTTCGCGATTTTCGCCATAACATAATCTCACCAAACATGTGATCTATGTTAAATTAACCACCACACTCATTTTCAATTCCAAAACCCGGGTCAAAGATAGGAGAGGCGGGACATATTATAAATGTTAGTTGATCAACTAAATAGGCAATGTGAGACTAATCATAGCATGTCATTTTTAGTTTTAATCACCTGCTGGTCGATGGTGGAGCAGGTGGTCGGGGGTGACATGCAAGAAATGCTCCGTTTTGGCTTTAAGAGAAGAGAATCCTCTCCTATAAATTGAGCCCCCCATCTCTTGTCAAAGCACCACAACCCAATTGCAACATTAAACAAAACCTAAGAGCTTCTCTCACCCCTCCGATGATCATCGTCGGCAACAAGGAGTTCCGTCCAATAAGCGACTCACGACAGCCAATCCACGATTCACCTCATCCCATCGGGCTCACTAACTCCCTCTTACTTGCAAGCAGCTTTCCCAAGCTATGGCGAGCCGCTTCGGTCGATGGAGAGGAGATTCCAACGAGTTATTAGTGTTAGATATATTGTGTTTATGTCCACGCGTGCCGAGTCCGACTCAAAACGGGTTATTGGGTTCGTGTCGGTCCAGGGCTTGGCTCTAAACTTGAGGTACTATATATACCTATTCCAAATTTGATAGAGCGATGTAGAATACTTTAAGCGGAGCCAACCCAATATTCTCAAAGTAACGCTCCGCTAGGTTTTCCCGCCTGCTCTTGCAAATCCGCCGATAGCCGCTTTGTTTCTCTCTGTCGTTCCCGATCGTCGCTGTAACGTCTCATTTCCAACTAGACCCCTAAGAGTGGTTTTGGCCATGACTAGGTCATGACAAAACCCTAGGAAGCTAAAAAGGGTCAAGTGATAGAAGGCCAAGGTGAGAATCACCTTGGTCTGCCTATGGCACAACCTCATCACCAAACCTAGGGTTTGTCCTTAGGGCTTCACCATGACTCCATGACCCCACCACAACATCACTAACCCATTAGAGAGTCTACTAGAGCCTTAAGGGTCCATTGGAGTCAACCCAAAGTGGCCAATTTGACCTAGGACCACCACCATAGTCCTAAATTGGGCAAGGTGCCCTAAAAAAGGGGAGTTGGCCTCTAATGTGCCCAACCAATCTTGACCAAGTCTTCCTAGACCTAAAGTGAGGTCAATGGGTCACTAAGGACACATTGGGTGCAGTCCTAGAGACCAAGTTGACTCAAGTCAACTCAAGCCCCAAAGTGGTCAAAGTGCCCTTACCAAGGGTCAAGTGACCTCCAAGGTGCCAAGTAAACCCTACACAACCCTACATAGACCTTAGGGGATGCCAATGGGTCACCAGGGACCTATTGGGGTCAACCCAAATGGTCATGTTGACCAAGGTCAACTCTACCTTAAGGTTAAGTCAAATTAGCCCAAATAGGCTAACCCAAGCTCAAGCCCATTTCCCCCCATTTGGGCTAGCCATGATATCATGGAAATGATGAATGAGTGGGCTGCAAATAGGCTAGAGTGATGAACAAATTCGGCCATGAGGGGCAGGAGAGAGAAAGCTCCAATTTCCCTTTAATGGAGGAGAGAGAAAATGGAGTAAAGGCCATTCATGCCATGGGGAAGCCAAGGGCCATTCTTCTTTGCTTGGTTCACCTCCCCTAACAGCCTTGAGAAGATCAGGAGTCTTTCCAGGCTCTTCCACTGGCTAGATGCACTGAACCACCAAGGCCGAGAGGTAGCTTTCAAGGCCATTAATGGCCATTGATGATCCAGCCTCTCCTCTCCCCATATGAGGCTTTAAACACCTTCAGTGGGCCGAGAGGAGGATTTCCCAATCCTTTCCTGAAGAAATCGAGCCACCCCACTGTGTGGTTGCAGAAACCCAGCGGCGCCGCCTTCAAGGATGGTTTCCCGGTGATCTTCTCGACTTCAGGCCGCCGGCAAGGTCCTCCTCCTCCCCTTATCTCATGGTTAGATCGTAGCAACGTCTAGGTTCAAGGTTCGTGCTCAATTGAGCCCGAACCAATTTCGTATTTTCATGGTTTCGGGCCGAGAATTAACTTGGTAGAACTGCCAGAATATGCCTCTCCGGCGGCTGTGCCGCCGCCTGGCGACAGCCACCACCTCAACGGAGGTGATGGTGGCGGTGGCCGGTCGGGGCAGGGGCTGGATCGCCGGCGGTAGCGCTTGGAAAGAGCTCCAGGCGGGATGAATCCAGGTCGTCGGCTGTAGCTAGACGATGATGGGATACTGTCCAAGGCGCGCCAAGATTCGTGCTATATCAAACCTTAAACTATAGGATATATTTTCATGCTATTTCATTTCTATCACAGATTTTGCTATTAATGTTTCTATTTATTAAAAATACTTAGAGGCTAGATCAGAAAAAGTGGTCAACATAGAAAATGTATCCCTTGATGTCTGGTTTAATTTAAAATTGATTTCACTCAATTTGGAGTCCTGGTTAGACCACATCACTCATTTTGGTGAGGTCTATCCCTAGGGCTATCCAGAGCATAAATTGGATGCCCACTCCAAACCAGACATCCAAATGATCTGAAATTTGGGGAATGAGCTAATCTTAACTATATCTAGGACACATCCAAAAATCAGAATTTTTGGAAAAAATTTTCTATTGTTTTTTTTAAAAAATTAATAATCAATGAATAAATTAATTAGGAGTCATAAACACCTCAAAATCCCCCCAAATTTGGGCGGGTCGTCTTAGAGAGCATGTTAGGGCTCTGGTAAAAGTTTTATCTCATTTGGAGATGTTTTCGTTAGGTATTGATCCAACCCTAGGTTGACCCTTTTAAGGTTAACTAGGTCAAGCACCCCCTTTGGGTTTTGAGTGGTCAAATCACCTCAACAGAGGCTGATATTTTGGCCACCGACTCTCTATATTATGACTCACCCTCCAATGGAATTTGGGGTGGTTAAGAGTAGGGTAGCCCTAGAGCCCTAGGGTAGGTCCCTTAATGAGGATTTTTAGGGTTTGAAGGTCATGGGGTCAAATGACCTTGGAATGACTTGAAAATTTGTGGAGAGGATCATAGGGTTAGTATGGTCCTCTGGTTAAATTTTAGGGAATTTGAAAGCCTTAAACCCCCTCAAAACCCTAACCCTAGCTTAGGGCACAAACCTTGTAGTGAAGGAAAATGTCACTAAAACTCATTGAAAAGTGATGAGATTTGGGTTGAGTAGTTTTTAAAGATAGTACAAGCTCTGGAGATTTTATTATGAATTTAGGATTATTATTTTGGATACTTCATTAACAATTTGGTAATTTGCATTATTTACTTAGAAATTTATTATGAAGTAACTACTTGCTGGAAATTGATGAATTTTAGTCAGAGGACTTTTTATTATGTTTTGAAAGCTCTGTAAATTTTTATGGAATTTTTGAAAGATTAATTTTAAGGGTTGCTTCATTAAGTATTGTTTCCCATGAAAACTTCATTAAATTTATTTTGGAGTCTAGAAAGCCTGTAAAATTATGATTTTTGCAAAATTACCCTTTCTGTATTATATTACGATTATGTAATTTTTATATAATTTTCTGATGAATAATTTTGGTACTTCCTTCTTTACATATGATTAAGGGAATTATATTGGATAAATTAATTAGAGGTCAAATATTTTCTGAAAAATTATGGAAATTAGTATCTAGTAATATATCTCTGTTATTTAGTGATCAAAGTTTTTGGGTGGCCATTACTTGAGTAGATCATATAGTCCATGTTCAAAATTGCGCGTGACCAAACATTTGGGAAAATTCAATAAGTATCAAATTAATTAGAAAAATTATGAATCTCTGATTTTAGACTAAACTTGTTATGGTGGACCTCTGGTAAATTTTATAGGAATTTTGGAAAACAATCCGGAGTACCTCCTTTATACATCTCATATAATATAGGGTGGTCTGCATATAGTAACTGCGAAAATTGAACTGGAGTGCGTAATGAATTTGAAGAGTGGAATCCTTAGTAGGTTTCTGGTTTGGGTAAATAAAGGAGTTCATCATTGGAAGACAGGATTAGTAGAGTGTGAGGTTGACTAGTGTTAGGTGGCGCTCGGGATCGGCGAAAGATCGTCCTTCCCGTAGGGAGGAAGTGTTTAATGCACTAGGGCTAGATTCTGTAAAATTAATTAAGGGTTGGGAAATCGGGTAACAACCAATAATAGTAAGTGTCTTGCGAAAGGGAACTTTGAGCGTAATCCCATCGTAGTTCCTAGTGCCTTCGAGAGCCTTTCACGGGGTATACATTGGGCAGTCCTGGGCTAACGTAAACTGTATGTGTGATAAATCTTAAGAGCAACTAGAATAATTAGGGGTTCACCTTCACACACCCCGATGTCACGGGAAGTTACTTTGACTAGGATGTCCGAGCGGTAGGCTTGGTGGTTGTGGAAACGGGCAGGATGGCCCGGCGAGCTTTGGCTCGGTTGATGGTTGTGAGGGGTAGGATGGCCTAGCAAGCCTTGGCTCGGTTGATGTTTGTGACGGACGGGATGCTCCGGGGAGCTTTGGCTCGGTACTGATACATAAGGTTGCATGCGCATAATGTAAAGGTGGTGGGTCTTCTGTATTGGAGTGTCGATGCACCGACACCAATACGTTAACTCGGCAAGTGCGGTTAGCACTTCACCAACAGAAGTCTGGTGCGCCAGCCGACAAGAGTACGCAGGAGCTCCGCTTTGTGCACAGCATTGAGGAGTACGATAGGTCTGACCGGTAGTGCTTTACTAGTTTAGAGGTGGGCGAGGCCCAACCCACCGCTTCCATCTGCCACTACGGAGGTATCCTGGGAGGTGAGGCTACAGAAAGGGGGAACTAAAGATCTAAGTACACAGAGTCGGGTGGGTGAGTTGCACTTGCATGATCACATCATAACCCACTAGCATGTCATAGCATAATCATAGCATAAAACCCCTGTCACCTATTGTATAAGTGGTATGGTACGTTTATACAATAGACCCTGCAAAACGACCCCTTGGTCTATAAGCTTGTGTGGACAAGTTTATAAATTAAGGTTAAATTCTTTATATATATATTGTTGTTAATAACCGACACCGCAACGTATAAATTGGTATGAGACTCTTTATACGATGAGAGTCATGTAGAAGATCCCTTGCTTATATGTTTCCGTATAAGTTAAGGTTACTTTTCATACTTTACTTCACTGCCACATGTACTATAAAATTGCTGGTATAGGTCCGCTGGCATCTGTTTCTTGATTACTCTCCACCTTCAAGTCCTCCCCTTTCTTCCTCTTCGCTCGGTTCCTAGGAGCCATGGGGGAAGGGGTGGGGGATGATAGGACTTAGTCTTATAGACTAACAGTTTTCAGACCACATCATTTAGGGGATTGTGGAGCCCAGCATGGAGGAGCAGCCCCGGAGGTCGGCCCGTTTGGAGATAGGGCAGTCTAGCTCAGGAGTTCAGACAACTGAGACTGTGAGCCCCTGACCTTAGTAGTGTTTTATTTTGCTTCCGCTTGAGTGACTATGTAGTGAGGACTTGATGTACTGGGCATAAGCCCAAGATTTGGCATTTTTATTATTTCTGTGGACACTCCCTTCGTGGGGATATTATTACTCTGATGTGATTTTATTGTGGACTTTGAGTTAGAGTTTTTACCTCACTTGTGGTTACTCTACTTATGTTGCTTTTCTGTGATCAAATCAGCCGGCAGAATCGGCGTTTCGCGGTGATGACCCTTCAGGGCGTGAAGGTGTTACCGCAAAGCGGCGGTTCTGAGCCTAAGACCCCGGTGTTGAAAAAAAAGGGGTCTTACAGTCGCGACCAAGGATCATCATCTCCCGTCGCAAAGCCGACCTGATCAAAGCCCGCCGCTCAGATCTTCGTGGATAGATCGTCGTCGATCGTCGGGATCGAAGAGTGTTCCTTTCATTGTCCAAGATCGCACGCAAATCCCTCGCGATTCTTCACCCTGTCGCCATCATTCCGTCTGGAATCTACAGATCGACGCTGGAATCAAGATCCATTTCAGATCTGCTTCCGTCGAAATCGTGAGCTCTATCCTCTTTCGTTCATCGGAGATCTCCTGTGCAGTCGTCGTGGCTCTAGATCGGGAAGGGGAAAAGTTCCATCGACGCTATTTTTTTTTCTCGTGCACAAATCCGGTCGCCTCTGGTGCAGTTCCCTTTTGCTGGGAGGATTTATAGCAGATTTGAAGCAGATCCAAAGAGATTATTTGGAGTGGAGTTTTGATCCACATTCTAGACCCGCAGAGATATCCAGATGTACTGTGGACCTCCAAAACTGTCAAATCCTTTTCTTGATTATCTCTGGCAGGAGGTTTTCAATGGGGTGTTTGGAGGCCTGTTCGTCAAATCAAGTTGGGATCCAAATTTGCAAGTGCTGCAAAGAGTCTTTGAGTCTGTTTGTGATGAATAAAGTACTAATTGAAAATTGATGCTTGAAAAAAGATTTTATAAAAATAATAATGAATAAACAATAAATTGTTTGGATAGTTTGTTCATAAGTGTTTATCTAAAGTTTCATTCATTCGTAAAAGTCCGTTCATTTGGACATTTTTTTTCCGTTCTGACGCGATTTTCACTCAGGCACGTTTTATTTTGCATGGGTGCGATTTTTTCACATTGGCGCGATTTTTTTTCCGGCCGCGATTTTTTCGTCTGAGCGCAAATATTTCGCACGGACGCTGTTTTTTTTTCGGACGCAGTATTTTCACCTGGGCACGGTTTTTTCGCAGCAATGTGGTTTTTTCGTCGGGGCGTGAATTTGTTGCCCAAGCGTAAATTTTTTGCCCGTGCGCGGTTATTTCGCCCGAAAGAATTTTTTTCGCCCGGGCGCGAATTTTTCGCCCGGGAGCGAATTTTTTCGCACGTCCAGATTTTTCGCCCGGGCGCGAATTTTTCACCCGGTCACGAATTATTCTCCCGGGCGCAATTTTTTTTACTCGGGCACGAATTTTTAGTCCGGACGTGAATTTTCCGTCCGGGCGCGAATTTTCGCCCGGGAGCGAATTTTCGCCCGGGGGAGAAATTTCGCCCGGGCACGAATTTTCGTTCGGGCGCGAATTTTCGCCCGGGCGCGAATTTTTGCCCGTGCACGAATTTCCGCCCGTGCGTGAATTTTTCGTCCGGGAGCGAATGTTTAGCCCGAGAGCGAATGTTTCGCACGGGCACGAATTTTTCAGCCGGACACGATATTTTTGCCCCCACGCGATATTTTTGCTCGCACACGATATTTGGGCGCGAATTTTTCGCTTGGGCGCGAATGTTTCGACCAGAAGCGCATGTTTCGCACGAGCACGAATGTTTAGCTCGAGCACGAATGTTTCGCCCGAGGGCGGATTTTTCGCCTGGGCGCGATTTTTTGCCCGGACACGATATTTTTGCCTGGACGTGAAATTTTTGCTCGCACGCGATATTTTTTCACGAAAGCGAAAAAAGGCATTCTGCCGAAAAAATCGCGTCTGGCCGAAAAAAATGTTCGCGGGTGAAATATTCTTGCTCTGGTGAAAAACAATCGTTGTCGGGCGCAAAAATCACTGTCGAGCGAAAAAATCGCGTCAAGGCGGAAAAACAGCTCCCGTGCGAAAAAAACGCTCCTGGCAGAAAAATCGCCCCCGGATGAAAAAATCGCGTCTGTGCGGAAAAATTCTCACCCTAACAAAAAAATTCACGCCTGTGCGTAAAATTCACGCCCGGGCGAAAAATAACGCCCATGCGAAAATATCCGCGCCCGGGCGAATTATCCATGTCCGAGCGAAAAAATTGCTCCGGGGCAAAACAATTGCGCTCGGGCGAAAAAATGCGTCCGGGTGGAAAAAAACGCGCCCGGGCGGAAAACTCGCGTCGGGTCGAAAAATTCACGCACGGGAGGAAAATTACTGCATGGGTGGAAAATTCGCGCTCGGGCGAAAAAATCGCGCACTGGCGAAAAATACGCCCACGCGCGAAAAATACGCGCTTTGGCGAAAATATCGCACCCTTGCGAAAAATCACGTCCGGGCGAAAAAATCAACTTTGAGTTTTTTTAAGGGATAAGCGTTTATGAGAAGAAATAAGCTGCACCCGGATAGCTTATTAAAAATCAGTTTATCATCCATTTTAAAATAAATGATTTTCCATAAGCTGCATAAATAAACAGATGAAAAACTGCGTTTGCATTTTAAGTAAAGATTATTCATGAGCATAAGCTATCCTAAACAGAGCCTTTATCTTTCTCGATCGGATCCATCCTTTTGTGAGTTTCTGGCCACCTCCATCTCAGTTGCTGAAAGATCGAGTGGAGGAATACACCTCATGTTATATTCTCCTTGTTTTAACAGTCTTTCAAGAAATCTGGTGGCTGATACCAATTCTTCCTGCCTTCGATGACTGTGCTCAGCCAAAAAGGAGAAGCAAATAAATTGCTGGATTGAATCTGAAGACACTGCGTCGTCTCCGTGCGGATCATGTGACTTTTATTAGTTTTTCTGTTCAAGCTTAATTGAGATGTCGAGGTGTAGCTCACTCGATATTATGGAGCTTCAGTCGTTCGCTCTCACTGATTTCGATGTTTGGAAACTGCACGTCCAACTGGGGATGAAGGAACGTGGTATTTTCTACACAGTTCTGAGTGGCTACGCCACTACCCGAGAGGATGTGAACGTATTTCAGTGGGGTAAGAACGATGTGGTTTGCAGGGACTACCTCCGAAGATACCTAAATCCTCGCCTCGCCATGACCAACAGTAGTTGTAAGACTGCAAATGAGATTTGGGATTGCTTGAACGCGCACTTCCAAGAGGAGGAGGGATCGTTGAGGATTCCTCTTAGTGAGCAATTCTTTAACTCGAAATTTGATATAAATTCTTCAATCACCTCCAAAATTGTTGAACTCGAAAAACTGAGTCTCAAGTTGGCGGACGAACATTCTGAAATATCTGATAGTCTCTTTGTGAGTCTGATTCTGCACAAGCTGCCTCCTGGTTGGATCACCTTTAGACTGGAGGAGGAGACCACTCTGGATGAACTCAAAAGACTCATCCGCCTTGAAGATCAAAATAATGGACATATGCCGGCTGACAACCCGGAACCCAGGCCATTCGTGGCTATGGTCGGGAATAGTCACCGCAGTACATCCTCTGAGTGGTGGTTGGATAGCGGTGCTACATGTCATGTCACTAATGACAGGGTCTTCTCTCTGAGGTCGTGGCAGTTCAGGAAAAAGTGGAAGATTGCAATGGAGGAGAGACCGCTGTCACTTATGTTGGGATTGCTGAGCTGATCCTCTCTTCAGGTAAAACTTTATTTTTAAATAATGTTAAAGTAGTTCGTATGATTACTAAGAATCTAATTTCCATTAGTTTATTAGATAAGTCTGGGATGTCCTTCATAACTCAAAACGGTAGAATGACCTTAATGGTCAATTCGCATTATTTTGGGTGTGCGTATATGATCAACGGAATGTATAGACTTAGCCTAAATATCGATAGCATTAACCAAATGAGTTCTAACCTTATTGATCCAAGTTGTTACATAACAGACTAGGACATGTGAACTATAGGAAAATGCTAGATCTAGCTAAGAGTCAAAACATCCATTTAAATCTGTCCATTCGATTTGACAAGTATGAGGTGTGTGCGCAAACCAAAATCACTAGAACATCTTTCAAGTTGGTGTCTAGAAGCACACAACTCCTGGAATTGATACATTCAGACCTTTGTGATTTCCGAAGTCATATCACTAGAGCGGGAAAGAACTACTAATTACCTTCATAGACGATTTCTCGAGATATTATCATGTGTATTTATTGAGATCGAAAGATGAGGCCTTTGAGAGTTTCAAAATTTTTAAGTCTTGTGTGGAAAATCAGTTGAATCTTAAAATCAAGAGACTCGGAAGTGATCGAAGAGGAGAATACATTGCAACTGAGTTTAAGGAATTTTGTGCCTCTGAGGGCATTATCCTTGAAACCACAGCTCCTTACTCACCCCAGTCAAATGGTGTTGCCGAGCGTAAGAATAGAACTTTAACAGAAATGTTGAACTCTATGCTCCTAACAACTGACATGCCTAACTCGTTTTGGGGAGTGCAGTCCTTACTGTGAATCACATTCTAAATAGAGTGCTTCACATAAAGCTCATTTCTATGTCGTATGAGTTGTGGCATGGTCATCCCTATAGATATGATACTCTAAAGACTAGGCATGTATCGCATATGTGCGATTACAAGACCTTAAGAGACCTATGGTGGGACTTAGAACAACATGTGTTTACCTAGGTAGTGTAGAAGATAGTTCAGCTGATAGGTTTCTGGATCTATACAATAATACAGCGATAGAGTCTAGAGATGCTATTTTCTTTGAACATAAATTTATCAAAGATCATGGGTTAATCGTCCACGGGTCTACTGACGTGATTGCAGAATCTACTGTAGAACCTGAAGCTGGCCTCTCTGGCACTGCTCCCCAACATCTAGAGGTGGAACCTGCTCCTGTTAGAACGTTTACTAGAGATAAAATCCTTAAGAATTTTGGGGAGAATTTCGTCACTTACCACTTATAGGACAATCCATTCTTTTATCAGAAAGCAATGAGATTTAGATATTCATTAATGTGGGCAGAAGCCATCAATGATGAGATGGACTCGCTGCTACAAAATAACACTTGACATCTAGTTGACCTGTCAAAAGGACCTAAAATCCTAGGATACAAGTGAGTGTTGAAGAAGAAATTACACAGTGATGAGTCTATAACCAGGTATAAAGCGCATCTAGTAGCTAAAGGCTATAAACAGCAAGGGGGAATAAACTATTTTGATGTTTATTTGTCCTCGCTCCGCACATGTCCAACCACAAGAGACCCCTCCAACACCTTCTCCCAAATGAAATGGTGTTCAATCTCAATGTGCATGGTCCACTCGTGACAAACTGGATTATTAACAAGTTTAAGGGCACTTTTGTTGTCACCGCGTAGCAGAGTGGGACCCCGCACTTCTTCATGGACGTCCTCTACTAGCCTCCTAAGCCAGATGACTTCTCGAGCTTCTAAGGTCGAAGCCTTTTACTCCGCTTCCGTAGTAGAAATGAATATAGAATTCTGCTTCTTGCTGAACCACGAGATATTCGATGATTCACATGTGAAGACATAACCGGACGTCGACTTTCGGTCGTCTGAATCTCCCCTATAGTCATCATCTGTGTAACCGTGTAGGTTGAAGTCCGCGTCTCTCCCATAAAGGAGACCCATATTAGAAGTGTACTTCACATACTTCAGAATGCTCTTTGTCGCCATCAGATGAGGCTTGCGAGGTTCCGCCATATACCGACTTACTCGGCCTACAACATAAGCAATGTCTAGCCTCGTAGTCGTCAAGTAAATAAGGCTCCCAACGAGAGCCCAGAACAATAAAAGATCTGGAATTATCCTCCCCTCATCTCGTCGAATCTTGATACTGACATCAAGTGGAGTAGAGCTACTCTTCCCCTCTGGCATGCCGAACCGTTGAAAAATCTACTCCGCATAGCCCCTATGGAAAACGAGTATTTCGCTCTCTTTCCTCTCCACCTCGAGTCCAAGGAAGTGGTGGAGCTCACCCAAGTCCTTTATCTCAAACCAAAAAGCTAGCTTTTCCCTGAGTATAGCTACCTCCTCCTCTCAGTTCCCCGTGACGATCATGTCGTCCACGTATAACAAAACCAAGACATGAAGCTCCCCTCTCTTCTTGAAGAACATGCCTGAATCTGAATCAGAGGCAAAATAACTGCAGAATTGGATATATTTTTCGATCTTCTCATACCATGCTCGTGGAGCCTGGTTAAATCCATAAAGAGCCTTCCGAAGCTTGCAGACATATCCTGGATAAACTTCAGACACGTATCCCAGTGGCAGAACCATAAAAATGTCCTTATCAATTTCCCCATAAAGAAAAACATTCTCCACGTCTAGCTGCCACATCTTCCAACCTTGGCAAGCCGTCAAGGTCATCACCAGCCGTACTGAAGTCATTTTGGCAACATGACTAAACGTCTCTTCATAACCTTCTTCATACTGCTGAGAAAACCCTCGAGCTACAAGGCGAGCCTTGTACCGCTCAATGCTCTCATACGCCTTCTTTTTCAGCTTATACACCCACTTGACGTCGCATGAGTAACGCCTTTGACCTTGGGCACAAGGTCCCACGTCTCATTTTTCCTGAGGGCAGTCATCTCCTCATCCATGACGTTATCCCACTGCTTGACTCCAGTGGCGTCTTCAAAGCTAGAAGGCTCTCGCTCGTCCAGAGGACCAGCGAAGAAACACGAGACGAGGCTTACCGTGTTTCCTTTGCTATAGCGAGCTGGTGGTTTAATGGTCCTCTTCGATCTCCGAAGAGTCTGACCCTCGCTGACCACCTCCACTGATTCTTCTGAATAAGCTCAGTTCTCGGGCATACTAGGAGCACCGCTCCCCCGACTTCCTGAACCAGAAGCCTCCGCCCCAAAGCTAGAAACACCTGGAGCTCCTGGAGACACATGCATCTCTACCAGAAGATCCATAGCAACCTCCTCCTGCCCGTCATCTGACCTGTTTTCCTGCAGCTCCACGGAGGAGCCACCTCCATATGATGTCAGCTTGTCGAAGACTACGTCTCTCGAAACAACGAACTTCTTTGTCACTAGATCCATACACTTTCATCCCTTCTTCTGCTCGTCATAGCCCACGAATATAAGCTTCCTCGCCTTCGGATCCACCTTTGTCCTGAGAGCATCCAGGATGTGTACGTAGCAGGTCGATCCGAAGACCCGAAGGTGTCCAACTCTAGGCTTCTCCTTAAACATCATTGTTAGAAAGTAGAGACAAGAAGCGAAAAGACTAGAACAAGAGAATAAACTTTTGAATAATTGAAATTTTATTATCCAAAAAAGATATCATTTACAAAGGTATGACCTCCCTTATATAGAATGGAGGAGATAAGAAAGAGAGTATACAAACAATGTGGGACTAAACATTTACAGGCTGAGCGGCTAGAATAATGGAGACCGATCAGGCCGCGCGGTTAGACAGATGGGATAACCGCTCGGCAACTCCAGCAGGATAGAACAAGCCGTAGAGTGAGACCGCCAGACCGCCCGGTCTACAAACCGCTGGATCAGACCGCTAAGCCGCTCGGTCTACAAACCGATGGATCAGACCGCTAAGCCGTCCGGTCTAATACTTCAACACTCCCCCTCAAGCTGGAGCATAGATATCAATCATGCCCAGCTTGTCACAAATGCGGAAGAAGGAAGTAGAAATCGGCTTGGTGAAGATATCTGCCAACTCCTTGTCAGAGGTGACAAAAGGAGTACAAATCTGTTTCTTCAAAATCTCCTCCCGAATGAAGTGACAGTCAACCTCTATATGCTTCGTTCTCTCATGGAAGACCGGATTTCTGGATATGTGTATAGCGGCCTTGTTGTCACAGAACATAGGGAGAGGACAATCATATACCTCGCCCAGGTCAAGCATGAGAGCCCGCAACCACTTTAACTCACACGTAGTTGACGCCATACTCCGGTATTCTGCTTCGGCACTGGATCTGGAAACAACAGACTGTTTCTTGCTTTTCTAACTCACGAGATTACCTCCAACAAAGGTACAGAAACCTGACGTGGATTTACGATCGCCTTTGTCATCCGCATAACTTGAGTCTGAGTAGGCCTCAACTCTCAGATGGCCATTCTTCTGGAAGAGTAACCCTCTGCCCGGTGCTGCTTTGATATACTCTAAAATCTTCAGGGCGGACTGAAGATGACACTCCCTGGGAGCTTGCATAAACTGACTGACCTTTCCTACAGCGTAGGCGATGTCGGGTCTAGTCACCGTGAGATAGATGAGTTTGCCTACCAAACGTCTGTACCGTGTGACATCAGATAGAGGAGGCGATTCATCCGTCCACGTTTTGTCTTCTCCAACAGCCATGGGAAGATGAGCTGGTTTGGCACCTGTCAAGCCTGCTTCTCGAAGAAGATCAAGGGCATACTTCCGTTGAGAGAGGACCAAGGAGTCAGGTTTCCGCGAGATTTCTATCCCCAAAAAGTATTTTGGGGGGCCCATATCCTTCGTGACCAAGTGCTGACGGAGGTGCTTCTTCGTCAAGTCCACCCCATCTCGGTCATCACCAGTAAGGAGAATATCATCCACATATACGGCCAAAACCACCAGTCCCGAGGCCGTTTTGCGAATGAATAAGGAGTGATCGGCCGAACTCCTTTGAAAACCGATGGTTGCCACAATACCACTAAACTTTTCGAACCATGCCCGAGGGCTCTGCTTGAGGCCATAAATGGCCTTCTTCAAATGACAGACACGTGTCTCCCCCTGAGCAACATACCCAGGAGGTTGCTCCATATAGACGTCCTCCTGAAGATCGCCATAAAGAAAGGCATTCTTCACATCCAGCTGAGAAATAGCCCAAGCCCGGTTAACAGCCACAGAAAAGAGAACCCGGATGGTGCTGAGGCGAGCAACTGGAGATAAGGTATCGAAGTAATCAACGCCATAAGTCTGAGTAAAGCCCTTGGCCACCAGCCGGGCTTTGTAGCGATCCACAGTGCCGTCGGGGCGAAACTTCACAACAAAGACCCAGCGACAGCCAACCACATCAGTGCCCACGGGAGGAGGAACCAGGGTCCAGGTACCCCGTTCAGTAAGAGTAGCCATCTCCTCATCCATGGCAGACTTCCAATGAGGGAGAGAGAGCCTCCTGGTAGGTACGGGGAGTAGAAGTGGCAGAGATAGCCAAGACAAAACACCTGCGAGAAGGAGAAAGCTGATCATAAGAAACAACAGCCGTGAGCGGGTGTTGAGTACACGCCCGCACCCCTTTGCGAAGGGCAATGGGAACATCCAGATCATCGGGAGCGGCGGCGACGGGAGCGTCAGCGACCGGAGCGTCCGTGGCGGAGAAGGCTGGCCCGGGACTAGAGAGAGACGGCAGCGGAGAGGAGGGTGGAGGGGTAGGTGGGGAGACGGACTGGGAAGGAGTGGGTGGAGGAGGAGACGAAGGTGGGAAAACGGGGATATCAGAAGGAAGAGAAGGAAGAGAAGAGGAAGGAGAGAAATAGGAAGCATTTTCAAAAAAGGTCACGTCTGCGGAGACAAACTGCTTGCGAAGAAGGGGGTCAAAGCAGCAATAGCCTTTTTGAGTGGTAGAGTACCCCAAAAAGACACACTTAGTGGAACGGGGGGAAAGCTTGTCGCGGGTAGCGGAGGGAGCGTGAACAAAGGCCGTACAGCCAAAGACACGGAGAGGAAGAGGAAAAGGTTCCTGGTGGGGGTAGAGAAGGGAGAAGGGAGTCCGGCCGTGGAGGACCGTGGAGGGAATGCGATTGATGAGATAGCAAGCGAGGAGCACAGCGTAGCCCCAGTAGGAGCGAGGGACGTGCATCTGCGTCATGAGAGTACGCGCAACATCAAGCAGGTGACGGTTTTTACGCTCCGCCACCCCATTCTGTTGGGAGGTGTAAACACAAGTCGTTTGATGAATGAGGCCGTGTTGGTGAAAGAACGCGGAGAACTCATGAGACAGATATTCCTTGGCATTATCAGAACGTAAGACTTTAATCGAAATAGCAAACTGAGTCTTAATCATAAAGTAAAAAGATTGCCAAACAGAGAATAGTTCAGAGCGATCCTTTAAGAGATACACCCAGGTACAGCGAGTAAAATCATCGATAAAAGTTACAAAATAGGAACTGCCCCGACCAACAGTGAGGGTAGGAGCAGGACCCCATACATCAGAATGAACAAGATCAAAAATGCGAGAGGAGCCACGGCCTTGCTTCGGTGGGAAGGAGGAGCGATGATGTTTGCCAAGCTGACACGCATCACAGTTGAGCGGAGAACTGGTGGGAGGTAAGTGGGGCAGAAGCTGACGAATAAGCCGGGGAGGAGGATGTCCAAGACGAAGATGCCACTGAAGGAGATCAGCAGAGGAGGAGTAGGCAGAAAGAGCAGAAACATCGTCGAGGAAGTAGAGGCCGCCGCTCTCAGTCCCAGTAGCAATCGTCCGCTGGGTCCTCGGGTCCTGAAAAGAACAAGTAGTGGGAGTGAATAAAACGGAGCACTGAAGTTGCCGGCATAAAGTGGTAACTGATAACAAATTGCACGGGAACTTCGGGACATAGAGGGTATCCTCCAAGCAAAGCGATGGAGTGAGTTGAACCATGCCCGTCCCATGAACCGGAGACGGGGAACCATCCGCCACACGAACTGGGGGTAAGCGGGCATGGGTCTCCAGACGGGAGAAGCAATGAGGGTTGCCCGTCATATGATTGGTGGCACCGGAGTCAATCAGCCATTTACCTTGGGTAACGACGTGGGCACTACCTGACGTCGTGGCCACAGAGGCAGACGGCCTAGAAGAGGCGGAGGCCGAAGGAGCATCACCGGAAGGGCGAAGATGAGGATGTTTCTGCCAGCAGCGATCAACAGTATGGCCAGTACGACCACAGTGAGAGCAGAAGAACCGGGAGGAACCCCGTCCGCCGGAGGAGCCACGGCCACTCGGGCCCCCCCGCTGAGCCTGGTGTGCAAAGGAGTCCTGTGAAGGGGGGAGAGGCCAGCAGAGGCCGCTGGAGGAGAGAAGTAACGGCGGCAATGCGGGCCGCAGTGGCATCCAAAGTAGGAGATTCCGCCTCACCCAAGATCTGCTGGCGGATCATATCATAAGAGTCCGGAAGACGAAGAAGGTAACAAACAACCAGGAGTTCCTGGAAGTGTTTGTGCTGGTCGGCCAAGTCCGCAGAGAAGGGGCGATTCTGGAGGATTTCAGCCCCAAGAGCCTGGACCTGCTGATAAGCCGCAGCGGGGGACATGGAAGGGCGGGCGAAGAGGTCCGCATAGAGAGTATAAATGCGGGACGTCTGGCCCCCCTTAGAATAGAGAGCAGCGAGGTGAAGCCATGCGGCCTTGACCGTCTCATCATGGCGAATGACGGGAAGGCACTCATCAGAAAGGCTGTTGGCCAGCCAGGTGCGAACAAGAGCATCACTCGCATCCCAGTCATCAAACTTAGGAGAGGTGCGAGGAGGAGGGTCATCGGTGAGGTGATGACGCTTGCGTTGAGAACGAAGGAGAAAGGTGAAAGAAACGCTCCAATCGGGATAGTTGGAGCCCACAAGCTTGGAAAGGGTGCCAAGGTTACCCGAAGGAGGAGGAGGAGAAGGAGCTGCAGGAGTAGTGGTGAGACCGGAGGTAGTCATAGAACCCGGAAGCAGAAGAAGCCGCACGAACAGAGGCGGTTAGAAAAACAGAGGAAGCCGCGCGAACAGGAGCGGCTAGAAAGAGGCACTGCGGGGAAGAGGTCGCGCGGACTGAAAAGGCCGAGCGAACAGAAGAGAGGAGAAGAGCAGGGGACCGCGACCAAGATGCGGGTAAGAAAGAGACAACCCGCACGGTCAGGCAGATCACAGCAGCGGCAAGAAGGCGGGCAAAGGCACTGCGGGGAAGAAGTCGCACGAACTGAGAAGCCCGAGCGAACAGAAAAGAGGAGAAGAGCTGGCGACCGCGACCAAGATGCGGGTGAGAAAGGAACAACCCGCACGGTCAGGCAGATCACAGCAGCAAACTGCGTGGAGAGAGACAACACACACGCGGACAGGGACAGACCGCAGCGACTAGGAAGTCGGAGAGGCAAGAAAGAACAAGAGGCGCGGCGACAACTAAACAGGTCGGCGCGACAAAGAGAAGAAGGAGAGGAGAACCAAGAAGGAGCAAGCCGCGCGAACAGGTCTGCGGACAAGAAACAAGCCGCGCGGATAGAAACAAGCCGCGCGGATAGAAGAGAGGGCAAGCCGCGAATCAAGTCGCAGAACGCCGAAAAGAAGCCGCGAACAACAGAGGGCGCACAGAATCAGGAGGAAATGACCGTGTCCTCTGATACCATGTTAGAAAGTAGAGACAAGAAGCGAAAAGACTAGAACAAGAGAATAAACTTTTGAATAATTGAAATTTTATTATCCAAAAAAGATATCATTTACAAAGGTATGGCCTCCCTTATATAGAATGGAGGAGATAAGAAAGAGAGTATACAAACAATGTGGGACTAAACATTTACAGGCTGAGCGGCTAGAATAATGGAGACCGATCAGGCCGCGCGGTTAGACAGATGGGATAACCGCTCGGCAACTCCAGCAGGATAGAACAAGCCGTAGAGTGAGACCGCCAGACCGCCCGGTCTACAAACCGCTGGATCAGACCGCTAAGCCGCTCGGTCTACAAACCGATGGATCAGACCGCTAAGCCGTCCGGTCTAATACTTCAACAATCATCTCATGAGGAGACTTCATATTGATCAGACTCAGAGGCATACAATTGATGATATAAGTTGTGCAGGCCATCTCTTCTGCCCAGAAGGACCTTGGAATGTCTTTAGCATGAAGTCAACACTTGCAGGTCTCCGTTAGATGACGGATCTTCTGCTCTGCTACTCCATTTTGTTGTGGGGTATGCGCACAAGTGAGATCTCTTCGGATCTCGTGCTTCCTACAGAAGTTAGAGAACTCATTTGAAACGAACTCACCTCCATTGTCCATTCTCAACTTCTTAATACGCAGGCCAAACTGTCCCTCCACCAGCTCCTTAAACTCCACAAACAAATGAAACGCATCTGACTTCTCCTTCATAAAGTACACCCAAGTGTACCTCGAGTAATCATCAATCAACATCATCATGTACCTGCTGCCTCCAAGACTGGCGCTGACGGTCGACCCCATTGGATCACCATGGATACACTCTAATAGTTCTTTACTCCTTGTCTGCGACTTGTCAAATGGAACGCGATGAGCCTTTCCATATTGAAACCCCGCGCAGACATGACCATCGTCGAAGTATGACAACTTAGGCAAGCCTTTCACAAGGCTCTTCACTAACATAGCTTTCAATTTGTCCATCCTGTACAACCCCGTGTTCGCCGAGTGGGCTCGCCGGGCCAGGTTAGCGGACCAGGGCACCCTTCCAGCACCATAAAAACAGGCGGGCAGACCCAGCTCGCTCTCGCCCAAGTCAGGCGGGCGAGCCGCGCGAGCTGGCCCTTTCTCTCTCGCGCGCCAGGAATTCACCGAGCAGAGTTTAGTGGTCTGCGTTCGTCGAGCAGAATTCAGGCTCGACATTCGTCGAACTAATTTTCGAGATTGGGTTCGACGGGTCCAGATCAGCGAGCCCCCTTCCGGAGCTCCCACAGCGGCAGTTTGAGACCGGGCCAGCCCGCTCTTCTTCGAGCGACCTGGCCGCCAGCACGCCTCGGCAGAGGCACTGGCAGGTCGCGGTGGCCTGGCTCGCACTCGCCCAAAGGGAGATGGCGAGCTGCGGCAGTTTGAGACCGGGCCAGCCCGCTCTTCTGCGAGCGACCTGGTCGCCAGCCCGCCTATGCAGAGGCACTGGCAGGTCGCGACGGCCTGGCTCGCACTCGCCCAAAGGGAGACGGGGAGCTAGGGGAGCTAGGGGAGCCAGGTCGCACCCACCTTATGGGCGTGAAGAGCAGTGGCGAGCTGACCTCCAAGCTCATGGGACCGGCCCAGTGGGGCCCAGAGGCGAAATTACCTGGATGCCCCTCCCATGGGTGTGAATAGCTTGTTAGAACAGCGGAGTTGCGCTGTTGACAGACTAAGTTGGGCTGCACATAGCTGTTCAAAACAGCGGAGGTTGGCTATTTGCAGGACGTTTCCGGAAATCTATAAATAGGACTCATGGGGCACCTCAGAAAACACGCTTTCATACTCACCTGCTCCTAGGGGTGGGCATAAGGCCTGACAGACCCAGGCCGGGCCGGGGCCTGCCAGGCCCGGGCTTTTTCAAAAAAGCCTGGGCCCGGGCCTGATTTTTGCTAGGCCCGGGCCGGGCTCAGGCCTCCTCCTCATGAGGAGGCCTGTCCAGACCCTGTAGGCCGGGCCAGGCCCAGGCCGGGCCTGGGTCTGGCCCGGCTAAATAAATAAATAATTATTTTAATTAAATATTTATTTCTAAAATAAAATTATCATTATTAATTTAGGCCAAATTTTTTAAAAAAACAATTGCATTATTATTTAAAAAAACAATTACAAATTTACAATAACCTCAAAAAAAATTATAATAAAATTTAAAATATTCAAATCTAAAAAATTCAAATCTAAAAATTCAAATTTTACAATAACATCAAAAAATTCAAATCTCAAAATACAAAAAAAGTGCACTCTCAATCACTCGAAACTCGAAGGTGTCGTTCTGGTTTGATCTTCACCGGCCAAATTTATGCCGCTAAGCTCCTCTTCAACCTCTGACGAGCTATCTTCGATCGATGCAACGTGTTGTCCCCTCTTCATAGCATCAAGGTGGTCCTCATAATATATGCAAATTTCCAAAGACTCGTCGCTCATGCGACTCCTTCGCTCGTTCAGAATCCTGCAACTTAAAGAAAACGCAGACTCCGAAGCTACTATACTTGCTTGGATTGTTAGTAAATCTTGGGCCATGAAGACCATAACATGATACGTATTAACTTTATTTTTTCATCATTCTAAAATATCAAAATTTTCTATTTCATTTGAACTCATAAAATCTTGAAATTGTGTTTTCGTATATAATCCTAATTCATTTAAAGTACTTGACGTTCTTTGTTTTTTACGGGCTGCTAATTCAAAAATTTTATTTTTAAAACTATTTTTTGTTTTAGGTTGTGTGCTTTCTTCTCTAGGTCGTGATTCATATAGCTGATCGTAATAATTATAAAATTCAGTAAAATCATTATTAAATTTTGAAACGCTTACATTATCATAATATATAGATGTATGATTTAAATTCAAATTGCTATTTATTTCTTCTATAAGATTTTCTACGTCATCTACACCTATTAAATGATTTAAAGTCGCGGCGCATGAAAACATATCAGACATTTCTCTATAATATTTTAAAAAATTTTCTTCCATTATTTTAATTAACGGACGCCAACTTTCATATTTTTTATAAACACTAAATTTTTCTGCAATTAATACAAAATTTTCGATAACCAGTGGACTCGTCGGATAATAAACACCGGATAAAATAGTTGTTGATCTATAAAAAACTTCTAGCAAATCCATATAACTTTCAATCACATCCCAATCAGAATCTTGAAGATCGTGCATTTCAGACATACTATAAAATTTCATTAGTTGCATTTTTTGTCGCACGGCTCGTTTTAACATTTTATAGGTTGAATTCCATCTTATAGGCATATCAAATTCAGGTTTTAAAAATTTATGACCTTGTGCAGTTACAAATTTTTTAAAATCTTGTTTTCGTTTTTTAAAGAGCTGTTAAGAGCTTTAGCCTGGCCTGAGATGAGCTCGACGAAATCGTCGAGCTCTGCTCGACGATGTCCGAATATATATATATATATATATATATATATATATATATATATATATATATATATATATATATATATATATATATATATATATATATTCGAGCTGATCTCAGGCCAGACTTTCCACGGCCTAGTCCCAGGCCAGGCTTTAGCCCGGGCTGGGCACCATGCCGGGCTAACAGCTAAAAACTGGGCATGGTCCGGCCTTAAAGCCCGGGCCTGGGCCTGGATCGGGCCTACCCGGGCCCGGGCCTTTCAGGCTTTTTCCAGGCCGAGCCTAAGCCGGCCTGACAGGCCCGGTTTTTATGACCACCTCTACCTGCTCCTTAGTCTTTTAGCGCTTTCTGAGGTAGTCTTAGCTCGGCCTTTGACTAAGGAGAAGAAGCGCTCTAAGATCTTCCGGGTGTGTGGTGGGTCCTCCTCGCCGAGCCCTTGGGTTCGGTCCTCTTTGCTTCCTTTGTCATTTTGCTTGCAGGAAAGAAGTAGGTGTGTGATCACCCCTTCCCCAAGGGTGAACTCCACAGAGACCGATTTTCGGTTTCAACACATCCCAGCGTGTCCCAGCCGCTCATGCCAGATGACTGCACTATCATTGTCCATCATCTGATCAACATAAAACTTATTGATAACACAAACAAATCCCTTACCCTTCTCCCTACATGAGCAACGTTAGTCTTTACAGCTGACACGTTGTGGACAAACTTCACTTATGTCGGACCGAACATAACGTGATAGCCCGCGTCCACCGTGTTGGTCACAGAGAAGAGATTCTTCTTCATGCCTGGTACGTGACAGATACTCCTCAAGGTGAGTTGATTATTATCACAGTCTAAAGAACGACACCCTCCTTCTCGACTGCATGAACTGTATCGTCAGCAGTTATGATAGCTTTGTTACCCAAGAACGTTCGCAGAGAGGAGAATTTTGACTCGTCCCCGGTGAGGTGGTGTCCACGCCCCAAATCCACTATCCAGACATCTTTGTAGTCGATAGTGGACAAGGCACGGACACACGTTCTCGTCATGAACGCATTCCCCCATCCGGCTTCCTCAGCACTGGAACCAGCTTTGTCTTTATATGCAACGTGCCCCGGCTGCTGCTTGACCTTGCAGTACTTCGATCTTGAAATGACCCAGCTGGTCACATCTGAATCACCTTAGCCCTTCCTTCTTATTCCAATCACGCTTAAGATTATAAATCCTCTCTTGCTGATATGAAGTTGAAGGGTCATTGTACAACCCCGTATTCGCGAAGGATGGACCCTAAATGAGGCGTGCTTAGTTTTTAAGCTTTTTGAGTATTTTGAACTCTCGGTGGCCAATTTTGCCTCTGGCATGAGAACATACTAGTAGGAAGAGAAAATATTTCTCCCCCCAAGGCACTCTGGAGAAGCCGGCCCCAGGCCGCCTAAGCCGCCTCAGCCCGGCCCCAGGCCGCCTAAGCCGCCTCAGCCCGGCCCCAGGCCGCCTAAGCCGCCTCAGCCCGGCCCCAGGCCGCCAGGATGCCCAGCTCGCAGGCCGCTTAGCTCGCCAGGACGCAGCTCGCCTTGCCCCGTCTCGCCAGACCGCCGCCTCGCCCAGGCCGCCGTCTCGCCGAGGAGGCTAGCTCGCCAAGTAGGCCAGCTCGCCAGGCTGCAGCTCGCCTTGCCCCGTCTCGCCAGACCGCCGCCTCGCCCAGGCCGCCGTCTCGCCGAGGAGGCTAGCTCGCCAAGTAGGCCAGCTCGCCAGGCCGCAGCTCGCCTTGCCCCGTCTCGCGCAGGCCGCCCCAGCTCGCAGGCCGCCCCAGCTCGCAGGCCGCCCCAGCCCGTAGGCTGCCCAGCTCGCAGGACGCCCCAGCCCGTAGGCCGCCCAGCTCACAGCCGCCCCAGCTCGCAGGCCGCCCAGCTCGCAGGCCGCCCCAGCTCGCAGGCCGCCAGCTTGCCCAGCCTTCTCGCCCTTGCCCCCTTGCTTTTACCGTCTTGCCCTCGGGGGGGGGGGGGAGGGGAATTACCTCTCTGCCCCCCGGCGTGGCTGCTTTCTATTGGCCCGAGGCCTTTTGGCCGTAGGGGTATTTTGGTCATTTTGTCCCCCAGGACTTGGAAAAACTATAAATAGACCCCCTTGGGTGCCTTTGGGGAGGATCTTTTTTGGTTTCCTCCTCCCTTAGTTCCTTCTAGGTAGAGTAGAGAGGCCTCCTCCAAGGCACCCTAGCTCGAGCATTGGCTAGGGAGGGGAAGAGCTCAGGTAGCCTTCCGGGTGTGAGGTGGGACCTCCGCGCTAGAGCCGAGGGTCTGTTCCTAGTTTCCCAAGTCTTCGGTCCGTGACGTTCCCCCGAGTGTAGTAGGTGTGAGGTCACCCCTCTTTTGGGACCCCGAACTCCACGAGAGACCAGGTTTCTGGTTTCAACAGCCATCACCAGCAGCAAGCTTCTTCTTCTTCTCCCGTCCCTTCTTCTTCCCTAAGAAGAGTGTATCACTACCTCCTGCAGAGATAATGACTCCATCCATCTGTCTAGCTAAGCTCTCCTGCGAAGCCAACGGGTTCTCCAGCTCCAGCAAAGACGGCTGAGTGGCCCAGCATTGGACAGAAGTAACAAAGGTCACATACTCCTTCCGCAAACCGCGGGTTATGTGCCTCTTCAGCTTCGCTTCTGAAATAGACTCATCAGGGTCCAACGTTGAAATCTCAACGCACAAGTTCTTCATCTTCTGCAAGATTGTTGAGATGGGCAGATCTCCTTGAGTTGCTCTCGCCAACTCATTCTCCAGGAATTGTAGCCGAGTTACATTCTTCATATTGAACAACCCATCGAGGGAAGTCCAAATCTTCGCAGTTGGCCAACATCTGATGATGTGGTCGAATATTTTTGGTGAGATGACCCACTTGAGAATAAACTTTGCTTTCAGATTTGTCTTCCTCTAAGCTCTCACCGCTTCAGCATTGCCAGCAACAGCAGTAACTTCTTACATGTCGTCTCCGCGGACGACCTTCTATAGGTCCTCGCCCAGAAGATAGCTTTCCAAACATGACTTCCACTTCTTGAAGTTAGTCAATGTAAGAAGCTCAATTCCAAGACCTCTTGCAAATCCTCCTTCCATTGCACTATCCCTGGTTCACTTAGACTTTCAGAAGCAACAAAGCAAATTGCAGGTTGACGCTGCTCAAGCTTCTGTTCCTTTTGATACCATGTAAAAATTTGTGACCCGCGGAAAATGGGAAACTAGGCGCAAGAACACTCAACCTATCCGGAGCGAAATAAACCAGATGCACTAAAAGAGCAAGAAAATATTATACTATCAACAATTTTTACTAGACGAGGTATACATGGCGAGACATGATTTGCCGATGTACCTGATGGAAGCAAAAAAAACAATAATAACAAAGCTAGCCGCACAGTCTCAATGAGAAACCATCGACTCTGCCGAGCTGCCTACAGAGTCCGCTGAAACCGCCAAGTCGCCAGACCGCAACCTAAACGCGCGGACAACCCGTTATTCCAAAGCTGAAGAACTCTGTCCGCTGATCTGCAAGTCGCCTAACCGCGAGGTCTACTAGCCACCAGATCGCCGCGAACAACTGCTGCCGAACTGAACAAGTCGCTAGAAGCGGACGACTTATTGAACTGAGAAAAGGTTGCCGAAGAAAGAAGACTGTTTGGCCGCAAACCGCGACCTACTGCTAACCGCTGATTGCTAACTGCAGAGTCCGTACTGATCCCTGACCGAAGTCAGAACCAAGTCTCTGACTTCTCAGCGCTATCCTCACAACCTGCACAACAAACACTGGTCAATCATTCAAACCGCGCGAACACAAAATTTGGTTCGCAGCAACCACCCGAGCTCACTTACTGTTCATTCAGATGTACTGTTGATGTGACATGAGGTCCTATTTATAGGCGCGGAGAGAAGCGTGATCACTGCCCTAGCCTATAGGATCGCCACTCTATCTCGCGGCGAGCACTGAGAGATTCCGTCAAACCGCGGACACAAGGTCAGTCTGCCTTGCCGCCATAAGGCCGAGCCAGGACTAGACCGCCACACCAACAGACCCTGCAGATACACCACCAGTCCGCACACGAGAGGGCACAGCTTCAGTCAGCACGCACCTGTGGACATTATTCCAGTCCGCACACTCTGAACCCGCAACCAAAGCACACAAAGCTGACAGCTGCCGAACTCTGCGTACAGAGAAGTAGAAAATGATATGTTGAATTGAAAATCTAAATAGAAAATGAATGAATTTATCAAAAACATAAAAAAACTCATTGCTATGAAATGTGGATAATAATTCAACAGCAATATTAAGTTTTGGATGATGGAAAGTTGCAACCTCTTCTTACTTGTTGCCTGAAGAACATTTTGGTGTAGATGCTGAAATTAACAAAAAACTGATAATTACTAGAGATAACAACAACTGTGACTGAGGAGATAAAGCACATAACAAGTTATTTTATTTCAAAAGTATTTTTATTACAAGTCTAGGTGTTCACTTATATAGCACATACACATGTGAAGATAAGGTACAAAAAGTAGGTATTATATTTTGGGTCTGTTTGTTTCCCCATTAAACACCCATTGCAGTCGGATTGGAACGGAATTTTTTTCACATGTTTGAGTTGCCGTTGCGTCGGTATCAGAGAAGTAAAGCACCCTTGCCATCAGAACTTTCAGACTGGAGCTCGGAGCTCCTTTTCAAAGTCGTGTTCCCATCGCAACAAAAAAGCCACCTCCAGCCGGCTTTCCTCCTCTTCCTCGCTCATGATTTTGGCGGCAAAGTTCTCTGAATAACTTCACTGCCGGTGCCATCTCTCTCCCTTGCAATGGAAGTTGGAGCTCTCTCTCTCCCTCTGCCATGGAAGTCCCTCTGCCATGGACGTCGGCGCTCTTTCTCCCTCTGCCATGGAGCACTCTCCCCTACCCCCTCCCGTCGGAGGGAAGTCCGGCGATCTAGAGGTAATTATAATTTATTTTGATAATAAAATTTAATAAAAATGACACCGTTGTTTTACCAAACTGTTTTTCCTTTCTGAACATCTCTGTCGGCGCTTTTTTATCAAATTGTTTTTCCAATCTGAACAGCTTCATTCCCACAGCTCAATTCTTAGGCTCTGTTTGGCGGGACGTTTTGGGGGTGAGGTACCGCAACTTTTGGACACGTCCCGCCAAACAAATTTTGTTGGATTGTTGTTGAAGTCACCCCCGCTCCCCAGATGTGAAATAACCGCGTTCAAGAGTCGTGAAAATTTATCATGACTCTGAAATAACGCGACTCCGCCCACTACTATTTTTTGCCCGAGCCCTAGGCAACGCGGGACAACTCCCCTTCTCCTCTCGTTGACGCCACCGGCAGCTGGCACGGTGATTCCTCTCCGACGCCCGTCCTCCCTCCGCCGGCGAGATATCTCCTCCACTGTAGGTATAGCCCCACTTCTTGTTGACGCCGGCGAGATTTCTATGCCCGATCTCCCTCTCCACGCCGGCAAGATTTTTCCTCCTTTTTTTGCCCTCCGCAGTGAGATTTCTGCGATTTTTCACCCTTTTTAAGCTCTCCCCTTCCCCCAGTTACCGATTTCTTACATTTTTTTGTTTCTGATTTCAGGTTAGGGCATGTTCTGATTCCTGTGAAGGCATTAATCTACAAAGATTTTTTCTGATTTCTAATGCTCTTTCCCTTATCCGGTGGTAGCACTTTGTCGTTCAACATCAATTGTGTAACTTGTGTTGTGTAAGTTATATTGTTTCAACGCCAACATTGTTTCAAGAGAACTTTTTCAACATCAAAATTGACGATCCTTATTTCGGATCTATTATTATTTGTTTGTATAGTTGTAATTATTTTTGTGAACATCTAGCTCATTGTAGCGGTGACTCATGAATTGTAGCTTTTGCGTTGATTTAATTTTTTTCGTAGATGAGAGCAAATGATCAAAGGAGGGGCCTCAAAAAGAAAAAGAAAGGGGAGGAGGCAGGAATTAGGAACAAAAAGGTCATGTTAGCACATGTTGAGAAATTATTTTTGTCGTCAGAAACAATCAGGCATAAATAAAAAAATTCAATAACTACTTTTTCTTTCTGTGCAGTTAACGTTCAAAAGTAATGTTTCATCAACATGACGGAGCACTTTTATGATTTTTAACACTGAAAAATTCTTTTGAAAATTGTCTATTATTTTTTCATATTATTAAGGGACACTTAAAATGAATTAAGTTAACTTGTTTATTTTATATTATTGTTGATTGTCTTTAAGTTTAAGAAAAATTAACTGCAAATCGCACAGCTGTTTTGTCAAGCAGCTTAAACAACTTCTCCGTTTGAAACAACTCTGCAAAAGTTGTTCTTTCAAATATGTCATTACTCTGCAAAACAGCTGATTATTTCATCACTGTTTCCCACCACAGGTTTTCCACTTGCTGCAATTGAGCCAAACAGAGCCTTAAAGCTCCATTCCGACAACTTATTTTGTCATCGTCATCACCGAAACAAACAGACCCACGTTTTACAAGAGTTCTTCATCACGTTTCCTCAGTAGGCGACGTCTTCATTTCTTCTGCAGGTGAGAGGTGCATGTCAACCATTGCTTTGATAGGGGAGGTGTCGTCGAATGTCTTGGCTAATCACCAAACAAAACACACATTCAAAAGGGTGATTGTTATTAGCACCGCAGTTTTGACTAGTCGCACCGTACTTTATTCTAATTTTTCGTGTTTTTTGGAAATACGTTTTGTACATGTATTTCTAGGAAAAATGTTCAACACGAAACTTGTAGATCTCGACGAGATCTAAAACTTTCGTGTTGAACACTTTTCCTAAAAATGCATGTACAAGACGTATTTATAAAAGGCGCGAAACCTGAGCATATTTCCAAAGTGCGCATTGTACATGCATTTTTAGGAAAAGTGTTCAACACAAAAGTTCTAGATCTCGCTGAGCTCTACAACTTTCGTGTTGAACACTTTTCCTAAAAATGTATGTACAAGACGTATTTCAAAAAACGTGAAAAATTAGGAGAAAATACGGTGTCACTAGCCAAAACTGCCGTGCTAATAACAATCAGCATTCAAAAGCTAAATCAAAAACGCATTCAAAAACGAAATTAAAAACACATTAAAAAACGAAATTAAAAACACATTCAAAAACGAAATTAAAAAAGAAATCGAAAGCAGATTGTTAAAACGAAATCCAAAAAAAAATATAAAACGTAATAAAAAACGTTAAATAGATCTAGATTGTTAAACTTAGCGTTAATTGTTGTTGTAATTAATTCTCCATTGTATTTTGTTTAGTCTCATACCGCATGTGATGTTCTCTCCCTCCTTGTCTTCTCCTATATGTAAATCCCAAGTGTCACTCTTTACACTCACCTATATTTTACAATTCTATCATGGTATCAAGCCAGGTTCCAACTAAATTTTTCTGCGCTCGCCTTTCTGCTCGCAGCCTCTGGTCTCGAGAATACCGCTCCTAGTCCGCCAACGCCCGCGAATTTGTGAACCAGTCCGCCAGCCCAGCACAGCCCGCGCAATCTCTCCAGGCCGCACGAGTTCACGAGTCCGCACAATCCTCTGGTCTCGTGAGTCCGCGCGATCTCTTCAGCCCAACCCCTCCTGCCCGCGAACTCGCGAACCGGTCCGCCAACACCAACCCAGTCCGCGCGATCTCTCCTGTCCGCTGCCCTAACCAGTCCGCCCGCTCTCCTGGCCAAACCCTCCTTCCCGGGCGTGCTCTCCAGTTCGTCGGGCCGCACTCTCCAGGCCGCGCGAGTTTGTCATGGGGATCCCTCCAGTTCGCGTTTTCGCTAACTCTGTCTGCCGCGAGTTCTTTGTCCGTTGTCCACCTAGTCCAGTCCGCTGAAGCTATCGCTCAGTTTTCTTCAAATCGCCTGATTTCATGGCCGCCCCTATGATCTCGCCACCTCTAAAGGCCACTCCCTTCCAACTCGCCACCGCTAGCGACTGCCCTGACTGGACTCTAACTGTTAAGGTTGTCCTCTCCTCCCGTGAACTTTGAGATCACATCATCGGTGCCCCTCCCACCACTGCAAGCTCTACCACCACACAATCTACCAATACTGTCAGCTCTGACAGCAGCCTCGCAGTTGACACCACTCCAGATGAAGGCACTCTTTGGCGGCGTCGCGATCAAGCCATCCGGTCTTACCTCCTGGAGTCCGTTGCTCGTCCGCTCCTCACATCCATCGGTCGTCTACCCTCAGCCCGAGGCATGTGGGAATAACTTCGGGATCGCTTCGTCCCCCGAGGTGGAGCTCAGCGCCATCGCCCAATTTGCACCTCTCAGTCTGCCCGCCGGGAAGGGCCCTCACTTCAGGACTTCCTTACCTTGATGAGTGCCCTATGACACGAATTGCACTCCATGATTCGTCTACCTTGCGGTTGTGCTCATTCCTTGAAATTTCAGCACCACCTCTCTGAGGTCCATCTCCATCAGTTCCTCGCTGCTCTGCGTCCCGAGTTTGCTCTCCTTACAGCCAGCTCCTTCATCGGGTTCCTCTTCCCAAGCTGGATGACGCCCCGATTGCCCTGCTTGATGAAGAGATCCGCCTTCGTACTCTCGTGGTCCTCCCACCAGCTCCTGGGCCTGACACTGCTATTGCGATTCATCCTCGCAACGACCTTGTTACCCGCCGCTACTGTAAAAAGGCGGGACATATGAAGTCTGAATGCCTCACTCGTCCCCCGCGCCATGATGAGCACAAACATCATGACAACCGTCGTGACGGCCGTGGTCGGGGACGTATTCATGGTCCAGGCTCTCATCCTACTGTTGTCGCTACAGATAGTCTCCAACGTCTAGAGGAGTTACTCCTTCAGTTTCCGTTGTTCCAACCCGCCACCTCTGCTAGCTCCTCTGCAGACCACAGTCTCTCAGCCGCTTCTAGTACTACTATTGTTTGGGTTCCTCCAACTACACCTTGGTATTTCGACTCTAGGGCCTCCTGCCACCTCACCTCCGACTCCAGCACTCTCAACAACTACACCCCTACCCCCACTCACCTTCGGGTCACCACTGCTGATGGGGGTTCTATCCCTATTATGCAGTCTGGCTCAATCACCCAGACCTCTGCCCCCCTGGTCGCCTTACCCTCTCAAACATCCACCATGCTCCTCGCCTTCACATGAACTTTATTTCTGTCAGCTCTCTTTGTGATTTTGGCCTAACTGTTTTATTCACTTCCTCTGCTTGTGTGGTGCAGGATTCACAGACGGCTCAGAGGATTGGACAGGGTCGTAGGACTGATGGCCTGTATCAGATGGAGTACCTTCACGTTCTACCATCCTTATTTTCGTCAGTTTCTGCTCTTTCTGTTACCTTTGGTGCCGACTTGTGGGACAGATGTTTAGGCATTTCTCTAGTGATTGACTCCGAAGTGTTATCCGCTCTGGAGCTTTGGGTCGTGTCTCCCTTTCCCCTCTTTCTATCTGTACGGGCTATCGTTTGTCAAAGCACCTTGCTCTACCCTTTTCTAGTAGTGCTTCTCACACAACAACCCCCTTTGATTTAGTTCATTCCGGTATTTGGGGTTCGGACCCGATTGTTTATCATTCTGGAAACCTTTATTGTGTCAGTTTTTTTGATGATTTCTCATGTTGTTCTTGGGTTTATCTTCTTCGGCATCGATCTGAAATATTCATTGTTTATCGTACGTTCACTGCGATGCTTCATACTCAATACAGGCGTCGGATCAAAACTTTTCGCTCCGACTACGCTCAGGTGTTTCTCCTCCACCATGAGTGACCTTACACAATCTCATGACATCATCCATCAGCAGTCCTGCCCGCACACCCATGAACAAAATGAGGTCGCCGAACAGAAACATCGTCACATCATCGAAACTGCCCGTGCCCTTCTCATTTCCACATCTGCTCCTCATTCCTTCTGGGCCGAAGCTGTCATCACAACAGTTCATCTTATCAACATCACTCTCTCCTCGACCCTCTCAGGAGTCACTCCGTATGATTGGATGTACTCCTGCACACCAACCTACGCATCTCTCTGCACGTTTGGTTGCACCTGTTTTGTTCTCCTCCCAGTCCATGAACGCACCAAACTCCCTGCTCGCTCGGCTCGCCATGTCTCACCAGAAGAAAAACCAAAAATTGCACCGTTCGGTTAAAGTTTTTTGTTTTCTCAAAAATGGCTCAAAACAAACGAGAATAAAATATGAGATATATTCAAAAAATAAATTTTGACTAATATCCATAATCATGCAAATATTAAAATTTGAATACCGGTGCTTTAAACCAGAATAATTATTAGAAATTTGAGTTTAACGCATTTGCAAAATTGCATCCTTCTTGCACAAGTGAGAATCCAAATAAAAGAGGAAAACAATGTGAAATTGATACCAAACAAAAACATGTTGCAAAATTTTGCCCCTAAACCATGAAAAGGATTCAATGCATTTCACTCCCCTGCGGTTGCACTGGCGGCACTGAGATCCACCGACAAATCAAGCTCCTGCATCACGAACGAATTTAAATAGAAAATTTTTTTGATTCACATTCTTCGTGTTTTTTCTATGTTTATGCGCTTTCGTGTATTAACACCCTAAATTATACGAGTACCTTCCCGGTTATTTTTTGGTACATGAAAAGCACATCCTGTACAGTTGATTCAAAATGAGTTGTAGCATCATAACTCTATAAAGAGAACATTGCATGTTAGTGATGCTAATTCATATTATTAGACAAAAAAAATATGGATTATTTAGCTCAAACTTACCGTTGAAATGAAGCAATTGTCCGCCTCGCTGTTGTTCGTCGGCTCGTATCTATCGTACATATCAAAAAATGTTACATCCACGGGACCGAGCAGATCCATACCGGGCTTCAGTTCGACCTCAGGATTGTTGGTCTCAGCTTCAGTCGAGACAAATGCAATATATTTCCCCTTTGGAGCGATGCTGTGAGAAGATGAGCAGCAAAATACATACCTGTCATCACCATTATTATTGGGTCAATAAATAAGTTTCTCAATGTATAAGAATTAACAAATGTATATTTATATACAAAATGAATAAAAATGCACCTATTAATCAAGAAAAGGGTAATCCTACAGATTGAATATAATAAATAAAGTTAAAATGATTTTCAAATTTGGGACATCAAATGACAATTAAGGAGAACATAGTTTTTTTAATTAAAATAAAATTTTCAGTTCCAAACAAGACCATTCCTGCTTTCATAATCCGAACGTCCAAGGGTCGTGATCTTCGAAATTTGATAATTTTTTGTGTGCAGGCGTTTTCTAAATTCATTAGGTACTTTTGTGGCAAAGGTTTTCTTGTATAGCAACTTAGAACATCATTTTCGTTTATGATTGTCTTTTTGAAGGCACAAACCATCTCAAAGATTGTGTAAGTTCAGTGTGTGGTCTTTGTCGAGCGCCTTTGTATGAGAAACCAAAAGAAAAAAGACCGCCAACAGGCAAGTAATCATAAATCAAGCGTCGAACCATCTCGCAATACATGTGTTGCAGGTAGCTCGGTTTTCTCCCAGTCCAGAGAATCGGATCGCCTTCGCTCGAGAGTGAGCCGAGCATGCGAACAGTCAAATGAAAACCAAACAGGAATGACACGAGGCGTTTTAGTGTTGAAAACACAGAAAGGGTGAAAAATCACGTGGCCGGATCTGTGTCAGGCGCAAATCCACCAGATTCCCTGATGTTGCAAAAGTTTGAGATACTTGGAGTGTGACAGGTCACATCTCTGTTTACAAGCCTTGAGGGCGAAGAAAGGAGGAAAAAGACCAAGTCTTAGAGCGTCCACGAAAAGCATTCTTTAATTCCTTTGTTGGTGTTTATGAGAGCGTCCGCTAGAGCCTAGAGCGTGAACAAACTTGAGAGCGAGCTGAGTGAATTCAGAGCGAAGGAACGATCTAACTCCCACATCATCGCCAAAAAACCTCAGAGTTCTCTCTTGTCTCTTGGGTTGTCTGTATTCAAATGAAAACATGATGATCTTTTTATACCTTTCTTAAAGGCACGTGTTGGTAATTGCACCTGACTGAATTTTGAGTTGACGAATGACCTTAGTTATTAAAGGCGCAAGACGCACCAATGCGTAAAGGGGTCCTGCAGCCTAGACGCAAGACTCAAGGCGTAGGAGCGTGTCTGACAAAGGCAAGGCGCAACCACATTCAGTTTTAAAAATAAGCATTAAACATCAGTTCAACTTCTTGATCTGATTTTTCATCTATTATACTCGGTAATCATTCATTAATATCATTTATATCTCTTAAAAATAGAATTAATGATGTCGCATGCATCATATCTAAGCCTTAACACGCAATTATGTTTCACAAACATTAAATCATGCGAAAACAATTGAGTTCTTACACTATCACTTTCTTCTTTTATGGAAAAAAGGTTTGCAACAGAAATCACACCCAAACGTGCATTTTATGCTCCAAAGATGCAAAAAAAGGTGCACGAAGGCGTAAACCTCTGAGCATGTTGAGCTTGGAGCCTTAGGCGCACTTGAGGCGCGCCTTTAACAACATAACGAATGACGTTACTCTGTTCCGGTCACCTGCATCACTAATTTTCCGTAAATGACGAGCATGCCACCAGGTAGTTCGGGAAGCCCGGGTAGCTTGCCCGGCGACGGTGGCGGCTAAGACGACCGGAAGTGGAGGCGGGTGCTGGTGGCGGGCGGCCGCAATGAGCGTACCGCATGTGGTGCGTGCGAACAAGGGGGCGCGCTGCGCGGACACAACGATGCGGGTGCGGGAGCGCGCCGCGCGCTCCCGCGTGTTGCATGCGTGCGAGGGGTGCACGTGTTGCGTGTGCTTGCGAGGGCGCGCACGCCGCGTACTTGGGGTCACTTTGTGTCGTGCAGGTCTTTGGGATGGTTTTGGGTACCTTCGAGTGAGAGCGGTCTGTGCATGTAGATCACTCGATTGAGTTGGCTTGCTTGAGGGTTTCGGTCGAAATTCTACCGATTTGACTTGACATCTTTAGAAAAAACCCCATCAACATCTAATAACAAAATATCAACTTATAAAAGCTAACATATACATACACACACACACACACGAGTGACAGGCACGGCCTACGGCCCTCGTGCCCCGCGCGACAGTACTTGACACATGGCGGCGGGCTTCGCCCCCACCCCCCCCCCCCCCCCCCCCCCCCCCCCCCCCCCCCGCTGTTCTTTAATATTTTAAAATTAAAGAATGAGTTATAGACACGGGGCAAATGATGACTTACCAATACGAACTCATCCTCTCAATGCATTCTGTCATTTTTCTTTAATTATCCAATCTGATGATATGATTTTTTATGTTCATGATGAAGTCCATTCATTCTAGAACAGCTAACATGAGCAATATTAAAAGTTGAAGTTGAGGCATGACTCAATCAGGGCTCACCGAATATGAAGAAATTTGGATTAAATTAGAGCTGAAATCAAGCAGAAATCTGACTTAAACCTAGACTGAAATTTGAATGTAATCAGGGTTTGGAATGAAGTGGATTTTTAAATGGAATTAGGGAAGAAATCTGAATGCAAATAGGTATTTAATACCTGCTTTAGGGCACTAAGAGAAAGGGGAGATAGTTAAGGGAAGCAGGGCTCCAATACGGCTTCAGTGCTCCAAACATTGAAACAGATTTGAGAGTTCTGGAAGCATCCAAATAGAGAACTGAGTGGAAGATGAGATGACAATATTTTTTAAGACGGAGAAGATAGGGTCGTTTAGTACCTGAAGGAGAAGAAGTTGCAGGTTGAGGAACCCCCGATTGCCGGCTGAGATCTGCCCAAAGAAGAGGGTTGCAGCAAAAATCTGAAGTAACCCGACTTCCGGCTGAGATCTACCTAAAGAAGAGGAAGGTACCAGAGGTTCTTCGTAGATGGCTTTGTTTGAGGCTGGGCACCTCCGCTTTCTAGCCGAAGAAGAGGAAGGCAGCACCTCTGTGCACCTCTGTCGGCGAGAAGTTTCGAAACAATGAATGCCTACGTCGATGGGGGTGCCGGGGGCGTTGATGAGGGCAGAGAATATCGGTCGGCGAGGGTAGTTGCCACTAGAGCAGAATGCAGGCTGTGCGGAATATATGAAGAGAGGGATGTATTTTTTGATCGAACGGAAGCACGGCAGGGGTCCCAAATCCGGCGATTCCGATGACTTTGATGGTTTTTAGGAGGACCGTCGTGGTCACTTAAGTATTTTTTTTATAATATAGATATATATATATATATATATACACGAGTGACAATGCACGGGAGCCTCCCCACACGAGTGACAGTGCACGTGGGGGAGGGGGGGGGGGGGGGTGCCCGCGCAACAGTACCCGTCCTGCGGCGACGGGCTTCAAATTTTGTAGATACATAAATCTCTATAGTTCAGTATTTAATTTTTTAATTATGTAATATATTATATATTTTATATTTCCAACCATTTCAGCATTGTTTAGCGCCACATGTGGTTGAGTGCTTGTAAGTTGACTGTGAGGTTGAGGGTTTGAATCCTCCTATTCGACTGTTTTTAAAAAAAATTTAAAAAATTGATGTGCGCCAAATAGTCCTGCATCGCCTATTGAAAATGGTCTTTTGTTGTATATAATGTGCATCCAGTGAATTCTTCCAGTTCAATTCGTGCGGGCTCAAAGCTGTTGGGCTTTCTGGACCATGAAATGTGCTAGCTTGGATCAAGTCTGGCTGGCTAAGCAGACGGGCCTTGATTCAGTCTCATATATTTTTTTTTTTTCAAAATTATAGGGGCAAAATAGTATATTCACATCCTAGGGTAGGAGCCCTATAAAACTTATAGGTTTAGGACACTGTTATGTGTCCTATCATGCTATTATGTTATTATGTATCGTATTATGAGGTGTCAATCATATCTTTATTATCATTTCATTATGATGAGAGTTAGGTGAGAGTTGGGAGATTATTAGGTGAGTCATGATTCATATATAAAGTGTGAGGGTATGTATGAGGTAAGCGAACGTGAGATCTTAGGCAGATTCGTTGTATGATCTCTCCACTACCATCATCTCTACATCCGGCCACCTCCGATCATCTCCGTCGACCTCTCCGGGCAACATTGTAAGGCCGTAACAGACACCCTATTTGCTAGGTTTAGGAGACCAATAAAAATGATGACAGATGGTTCAGATTTATTTGACGGAGGCTAGCATTACACTGCGAATCTGATTGGCTGTTGATATTTCTTTGTATATATAGTATAGATATATATATATATATATATATATGATATAATTACCAAACTTCCCCTAGAAGCCTAGATATTAGCATAATTACAGGTTGCACCCCTCTTTTGAAATTACAAAAACCTATCCTGAAGTTCACATTTCATAACATCCATGCACAAAAATACCTACTCAGAGTAAATTACCAAACATCCCCTAGTAGTTAGCATAATTACCAAACATCCCCTAGTAGTTAGCATAATTATAAGTTGCACCCCTCTTACTTTTGAAATTACAAAAATCTCTCCTGAAGTTTACATTTCATAAAATTCATGCACAAAAATACCCTCTCATAGTAAATTTTTGGGTGAGGTAATTTTGTGCATGGATGTTATGAAATGTAAACTTCAGAGGAGATTAATGTTATGAAATGTAAACTCCATGGAAGATTTTTGTAATTTTAAAAGTAAGAGGGGTGCAACTTGTAATTTAGCAAACATAAAGGGGAGGTCCCAATAAATGAAACTATATATATATATGTTGGCATCAAATGCCAAATTGTTGGCCCACAAGCAAATACTTAGAAATTTGGGTTGAAATGTGTCTGACAATTGGTGCATCTTCCTCACCTTCACTCCCCTGGCCTCACAATCTCTCTCCGTACTATAATATAGAACTTAATTTACCAAATATTATCAATCAAGTTTCTTGAATCGGATAATGTGTCTTCTTCAGCTCTACGAACACAGCAACTCCATAAAATCAAAATAATAAACTCATCTAAGATGCAAAAATCTTAAGGAATCTCTCCTCTTCTTCCCCTTCTCTATTAAACACACACAAAAAGTTTAATGTCAGAAATTAACATAACTTACATGTCTGAGTTGCGGCCCAACTGTTTCTGTGGAAGGATGATCTGTACTGAGTCTGAGTTATTGGTATTTGCGATAGGATGACTAAGAATACAAATAGCACGTGCTACTCTTCCAACTTTTTTTACCTGATTGAATCATTTTTGTTTTGTACTTATCATTCAGTGCACATACTGGAAGAAGAAATCTCAATCCTTGAAATTAGATTGGATTCAGGAATAGTTACCTTGTCAGGCAAGTAGGAAGGATCACATACAACCTTTTTGCATTTAGCCGTCTCTCCTTCAGATGTAACTCCATATGACTTTCCATTTTTGTCAAACTCAACCTTTGGTCAGCACGACAACGTATGAGAGCTTGTAGCTTAAAGAACAATACTACAGCTATGACTGCTTTTGAAGAAAATGGACGAGAGTAACTAAGAAAAAGAGAAATAAGAAAAGGAAAAAAAACAAAATGGTAATGAAATTGAACAGAAATTTGTGTTCACCAACTTGTTTCAGTTACAAGGTATCGAGTGGAAAATTAGATCGTTGTTTTTGTTTAGCTTGAAAGAATAACAAATAAATTAAAGAATGACCATGTTGAAAGAAATATGTCTTGGTTTATTATGAAAGAAGGGGTACATATATATAGAGGGTATGAGGAAAATCCTCATTTATCCCATAAGTTAGGCAAAACTAACTTATTATCACAATAAAGAGTAAAATATCAATATACTCCTACGCAAGCTAGAGATAAGGATCCTATGCTTCAAACTTGGATAAAATTATCAAAAGAGAGGATGAGGTAAGGTTTTGGTTAAGATATCAACCCCACGAAGCTTACAATTTTCACTAATGAAGTGGCACTTCTTTGAAGTGGCATTTCAAAAGAGAGGATGAGGTAAGGCTTTGGTAAAGATATCAACCCCATGAAGCTTACAATTTTCGCTAATGAAGTGGCATTTCTTCGAAAAAATCCTAAACATAAGAATAATCTTCTACGGGAATCCTAAACAAATGTAATATAGTAATTCAATGAGTAATGAACTGTTGTTACTTGATTTTAATAAGAAATTGATGAATCTTTACAGATCAAAACTTGTTTACCTTGCATTCTGATTTGCTGAGCATATAGGTGCCACCATAAACAGCACTAAGACGAGCAAAACCCTGGCGACGAGAATATATGAGCTTCAGCTCATAAAAATTCCATAAATATTTTAAGCCAGTAGTTGAAGCAAACCTGGGGTAGTTCTCCAAGCCCGTATAGAGGATAGATATAAGGTGATCCGCCTTGAAAGCGTGCAAGTGATTCTGCATATAGCTGTACAAGGAAAATTAGGAGAAGAAATCACTTGTGACATTCCAGCACATGTGCATATATGTCTAAATTTCATCCAGAAACATGGGGATTTGTTAACAAAAACAATTCTTTCAGTAATTTGGCTATCAAAATGATTCTTAGATTGCATGGCTTGAAAATTCCTTCTGAATAAAATAAGATTTACTCGCTCTTTGTTCTCCAACTGGAACAGAAACTTTGATACATAAAACAATAAATTGCTGGAAGATTGAATAATTTTGGCTTGCAAGTCAGAATTGAATAAATCTAATAATCAACTGGATGGCATCAAATCAAACCTACTGAATCTGTCATAGAATGAATTAAAATAGAAAGATACTGTATCAAAATGTGAGTCCGAGGAAGAAGGCCAGACGAAATAGCCGATCCCCGCGACGGGTCTTGGGTCTCCCCTATCAGTCTAGTGAGTCTAGGTCTAAGTCTACTTTTGATTTAGTGCATTCAGATGTATGAGGTCCCGCACCTTTTGTATCAAAGGGAGGACATCGGTACTACGTTATACACTCTCGTTCTGAATTCTTCCAGATTTATGTTACTTTGTTCGCTATGGTGCGCACGTAGTTTTCTGGTTCCATACGTATTTTTCTTTCCGACTCAGGGGGAGTACCTCTCTCATGCTTTTCACGATCTTCTAGCTACCCACGACACTCACCCTCAGCTTGCTTGTCCTAGTGTCCACGCTCAGAATGACACCGTTGAAAGAAAACATCACATCATAAAGACAACCCACACTTTTCTTATCTCCTCCCACGTTCCTCCTCACTTTTGGGTTGAGGTTGTCTCCACTGTTGTCTACCTTATTAACATGCAACCCTCCACTTTTCTTCAGGGTCAGTGTCCTGCTGAGTGTCTATACTCTCGACCACCACGTCATACTCATCTTCGTGTTTTTGGTTGTCGGTGTTATGTTCTACTTCCTCCACGTGAGCATATCAAGCTCTCTGCTCAATCTGTACCTTATCTCTTTCTTGGATACAGTACTGAACACAAGGGCTATCGATGTAATGATCTTGTTATACGTCAACTCCGCATCACACGTGATGTCATCTTTGACGAGTCTCATCATTTCTCTGTGTCCTCCGTCCCCTCAATCTTGGTCTGATACCATGATAAGAATAAAAGATTGAATGATTCTATTCACATGAACAATAGTAATATATATACATGTAAAAGAGAGGGTGGCCACAACACCCAAGGTGAGCCTAAGCTAACTCTACCATACAGAATGTACAATCTAATATGTTCTAGTCTTTCACTACGCATCGCGCTGTATTGTTATAACTTTATTCTGTTTTTTGGACACTATCATGAACGACATACTTGCCTTATTATACATGCATATCTGTGATGCTTGTGCATTTCTTACTTTCATCGTGCTCCCACATAAGCATTGAACTTGTTCCAACTACGTATTTGCAAGAAACTAATATTCACATAGGTATAGCACTCGCCTACTCGAGGTACTCGCGCACTCAAGGTATATTTTTGGGATCCCTCTTTGCATAGTGCTCGTGTTAGGTGCATTCGATACGAAATCATTTTAGGCTCTCAACGTTGAAACGATAGTCGTTACCTTGGTCACTTTCTTTGGTGAAATATGGGGAGCACGCGCTAACCGGGCGAGATCAACGTGAGTACTCGCCTCGCCCTAGCCTCATTTTGCTTTGAACACGCCTAGGGTTGTTCGGGTCCCAAACCCCTTAGGAGGTGTGACTCTCAGTCTCAGCTCATGCTTTGAAATTCATGCGGGTGATTAGTCCCGAGGAGGGGCAGGTAGCCAACATGCCAGAGAGGAGCTCGTGTAGAGGTTTGGACTACAACAACTCTCTACTTGAGGGTTTCATCTCACTCGAGTGGGCAAGTAGTAAGCATGCAGGAGAGAAGCTCGTACAGAGACCCGTTGACGTAGGACGAATCTACAGGTGGCGGATGCAATGTTGCCCAAATCCTACATGCAATGCAAAGCCCGACAGATAATTCAGATTAAGCAATAAATAATTTAATCGCGCGCACATGATTATAGCAAAGGCATAATAATTCGTTTAAGCAAGTGGATTAGGCTTTCCTACGCGTAGACGGCAAAAGTAAAAGCGCGAGGCGAAAAAATTCTACAATTCACAAAATAATCTAAAAGCAAACAACCATAAGACAAGAGACCCAAACAAATATAAAATCCAACTGATAATAATAATGTTGAAAATAATAGTCCAATACAACAAGTGACTCACCGAATAGAGGGTTGTCCAAGACAATGGAGATTTTGAAGCCGGGATTGTTTTGACGATGATCTAAGGTGGAACCGGAGGTGGGATAACGACGAGGGCGGCTGGATTTGGCGGCAAGAAGCGGGATCGAGCCGGAAACGAGTAGATCCGGCGATGTAGAGGTGGATTCGGGCTACGGGAGGGTGGATCCGGCGGTTGGAAGATGGATCCGGGCTGCGGGGACAGATCTGAACGTTGTAAAGCGTGTGGTGGTATCACGGGGGAGGAGGTGGGCTGGTTGGACGGTGGCAGCAAGAGAAGGTAGCAGTTGGGCGGTGACAGCCAGAGAGCGGCAGTTGTAGGGATTACGGCAGCAGGAAATGAAAAGAGGGAGGGTCGGCAACAACAAGGCCTTTAAATCAGGTAGGGAGGTGCGGGAATGAGGTTCGGCGGCAGGGAATACTCACGGGATTTGATATTTGCGGCAGGGTAATGGGGCGGTATCCGTAATTCACTAGTCAGGGCTTCAATGGGGAGGGGGGGGGGGGGGGGTGGAGGAGAGGAGCAGTGGTGGATGAGAAGGGATGGTAGGCTGCTGGGAATAAGGTGGAGGGGCCGGCTGTTGTGGGAGAAAACGGAACCAGCCAATTAGTCGGTTAGAAGGGGAGGGTTTTGGGCAGCGAGTAGGAGATTTGAAGGGGGAAAAGAAGGCCTAGGGTTTTCGGAATACTTTGGGGAGGGAGATACAAGCCTAGGAGTCCTCATCTAGGGATTCATGGAGTCGACACCGTGGAGGATCGTGGGATTCCAGGATTCAATTCTCCAAAATCTGCAAACCCTCTAATCATCCCTAAGCACTCTATTTATAATAAAGAGGAGACTAGGAAATCTCACCATCGACTGCTATGATTGGCCGGAGGTGAGATTACCCAAATACATCAAAATAAATGTAAAAATAATAAATTAATATATGAAATCGATTCGCAATGCAAATCCAGACGCATCCACGGAGTCGGATTATCGATCCGAGCACGCCATATATGATAAGTCACCAATCGGCCCCGAACGGGCCCAAAACTCGTCTTTCGCCGCGGGTCACGTCACCGCACCGCATCACCTGTACTACGACAACTCTCTGCTCGAATACTTCGTCTCACTCGAGGGGGGCAAGTAGCCAAAATGTAGGAGAAGAGCTTGTACAGAGGCCTGGACTACGACAACTCTCTGATCGAAGACTTTATCTCACACGATGGGGAAAGTAGTCAGCATGTAGGAGAGAAGCTCGTATAGAGGCCTGGATTACGACAACTCTCTGCTCGAAGACTTTGTCTCACTCGAGGGGGCAAGTAGTCAATATGCAACACAGAAGAAGAAAGGAAGATCTTCTACCAAGATGTTGTGATCTTGGCGCAACAAATCAAAACATGGATCCTTTAGGAGTGGATAATACCTCTTGCAACACAAAACTTGTTGGACGTTAGTTGTCGAACATGCATAATAAACCATCTAAACATACATGTGTTGTGTTCCAACCTACCCTCCCAGAAAAATTCTAAAAGGAATGGTCTCCCTCGCTATCCTTAACACTATACCAAACACTGAAATCATGTTGCATTGCAAAACTCATCATTAATGTTGACAAATTGCTCAGCAAATTAGTTCTTGTTGGTGTGTGTTTAGTGTATGTGGATGTATATATATTATATTGGGATGAAATAAAATTTTGAGACCTTATTTTCCATTTGTTATCAGAGAAGGTTGAACTGCATGACCTAGTCGTGCGCCTCTGGGCTCTCTATCGTTCGCTCGTCCTCGGCGCCCTCTCGTGAGATCCCTGACTTGGCAAACCCTCGACAGCCCCCTCCTCAATCTTTCCCCTTGCTCCCGTTGGCACAACGCCGATCGCGCGTGATACTCCCCGTCAGCCAATCGGCGCTGGCTGAAGGGGTGGGAGTTCTAGCATCTTTCCGGCGGTCTGATTGACTCCAAATATTGGGAAAGTTTTACTTTGTGAAAAAATTTGATATTTGCGGAAAACGGGAAAGCAGGCGCAGAAACACTCAACCCTCTTGAGTCAAATAAACTAAATGAACAAAGCAGAGCAAAGATCTTGTATTATCAAAAAAAACTTCTTTACAACACAAGGCATACATGGCGAGACATGCTTTGTCGATGTACCCGAGAACAACAAGAGAAGAACAGGCAAGAGGAAACAAGCTGCGCGGACTGAGAAGGAAGCCACCGACTTTGCTGTTAGCTGTTATGGAGTTCGCTCAAACCGACAGGTCGCTAGACCGCAACCTTGTCGCGCAGACGGCCCGTTATTCCAAAGGCTGAACTCTGTTCGTCGATCTGCTGCTACCAAACTGAACAAGCTGTCAGATCGGACAGCTTATTGAACTGGGAAAAGTTGCAGAAGAGAAACTGTCTGGTCGCAAGCGACCTGCTGTAAACCGCCGATTGCAATCCGCAGAGTCCGCACTGCCTTATAACCAAATCCCTCGCTCTTTAGAGCTATCCGCACAACCTGCACAGCAGAAACCGGTTAATCTCTTCAACCCGCGTGGATAGAAAATCCAGGCCGCATCAACTAATCTCGAGTAGACTTACTGTTCATTCAGTTACTGTAGATGTGTCAGAGGGTCCTATTTATAGGCACGGAGAGAAGTGTGGTCATCGCCCTAACGATAGGAACACCACCTGAGCTCGCGGCGAGAACAGAGTGAATCCGCAGGCCCCGCGAATGCAAAATCAGTCCGCCGCAACAAGCAGGTCACAGACCACCACATATCAATAAGGGCGGATAGAGAAATCTATCTGAGGACAACACAGTACACACCGAGTCCGCGACCAAGGCACCAAGGCAAAAACTGCAGCCTTAATGGACAAGGAGGGCAATCCGCAAGCATTGCGCCACAAGACCGAGCTCGCCTGGACTTGGAACCAACACCAAGTTCACCAACAGCCCGCTGGAACAGGCGGACTCCAACACCAGTCCGCCAAGCATGACGAACTCCACCAGAATGCACCAATCGCGGATACAAGGCCTATCCTCCTGGAACTGCTGGTGAACGACTTGCATAACGCTGGCCGACCTGGCTAGTCGTCGCTCTGTCCGCACAGACCGCGCGGTCTGATCCAAACCGCCAATACTGTCCGCACAGACCGCACGGACAGTCCGCCCAGGCTGTCACTTTCATTTCAAAAAATTCAACACTCCCCCTTGAAGTGAGAAGTGGAAACCAGCCCTAGCAATCCCCGTAGCCTTAAAAATGGTCCCTTCGACAACGGCTTCGTGAAGATGTCTGCGATGTTGTCCTCACTCTGCACATGTCCAACTACAAGAGATCCCTCCAACACCATATCTCGAATGAAGTGGTGCTCAATCTCAATGTGCTTGTTCCGTGCGTGACAAACTGGATTATTAACCAGTTTAAGGGCACTTTCATTGTCACCGCGTAGCAGAGTAGGACCGCGCACTTCTTCATGGACGTCCTCTACAAGCCTTCTAAGCCAGGTGGCTTCCCGAGCCGCCAAAGCCGAAGCTTTGTACTATACTTTAGTAGTAGAGACGGACACCGAGTCTTGCTTTTTACTACACCACGAGATACCAGTTGATGCACATGTGAAAACATAACCGGATGTTGACTTTCGGTCGTCTGAATCTCCTCCATAATCAACATCTAAGTATCTGTGTAGATTAAAACTCGTGTCTCTCCTGTACAGGAGACACATATCAGAGGTGGATTTGACATACTTCAGAATGCTCCGTGCCGCCATCAGATGAGGTTTTTATGGTTCTGTCATATACCGACTTACTCGGCCTACAGCATAAGCTATGTCTGGCCTTGTAATCATCAAATAGATAAGGCTTCCTATCAGTGCACGGAACACTAGAGGATCTAGAAGTATCCTGCCCTCATCTCGTCGAAGTTTGATATCAACGTCAAGTGGAGTAGAGCTACTTTTCCCCTCCCTCATGCCGAATCGTTGAACGATTCGTTCCGCATAGCCTTTTTGGGAAACAAGTATACCACTCTCTTTCCTCTCCACCTCGAGTCCAAGGAAGTGGTGGAGCACACCCAAGTCCTTCATCTTGAACCTTATAGCTAGCTCTGCCCTGAGTCTAGCTACCTCCTCCTTAGAGTTACCCGTGATGATCATATCATCCACGTACAACAACACTAAAACCAGAAGCTCCCCCTTCTTCTTAATGAACAAGCTCGAGTCTGAGTTAGAAGCAAGATAACCGCAGAACTTGAGGTATTCTGCGATCTTTCCATACTAGGCTCGAGGAGCCTGCTTCAAACCATAAAGGGCCTTCCGGAGCTTGCAAACGTAGTCTGGATGATCTTCAGACATGTATCCCTGCGACTGATCTACGAAGATGTCTTTGTTGATTTCCCCGTAAAGAAAAGCATTATTTTCGTCTAGCTGCCACATCTTCCAACCTTGGCAAGTTGCCAAGGCCATCACCACACGAACTGAAGTCATTTTAGCAACAGGGCTAAACGTCTCCTCGTAGTCTTCGACGTACTTCTGAGAAAACTCTCGAGCTACAAGGCGAACCTTGTACCGCTCGATGCTCTCTTCTGTCATCTTCTTCAGCTTATATACCCACTTGCAAGTCACAGGAGTGACGCCATCAACCTTGGGCACAAGATCTCAGGTCTCATTTTTCTTGAGAGCAGTCATCTCCTCATCTATGACATCTTCCCACTCCTTAACTTCAGTGACTTCATTAAAGCTAGAAGGCTCTTGCTCGTCTAGAAGGACTGCGAAGAAACAAGATACAAATCTCACTGTGTTTCCTTCGCAATACCGAGCTGGTGGCTTAATGGTCCTTTTTGATCTCCGAAGAGTCTGACCCTTGTTAACCACCACCGCTGCTTCTTCTGAATTAGTTACATTCTCGGGCAAAACTGGAGCATCGCTCCCCCTGCTTTCTGAATCAGAAGCCTCTACCTCGGAGCTAGAAACACCTGGAGCTCCTGGTGATACAGGCAACTCCACCACAAGATCTTCAGCAGCCTCCTTCTGTCCTTCATCAGACCTGCTCTCTTGTAGCTCCACAGATGAGCTACCTCCATATGATGTCAATTCGTCGAAGACCACGTCCCTGGAGACGACGAACTTCTTTGTCACTGGATCCATACACTTCCATCCCTTCTTCCGCTCACCATAACCCACAGAGACAAGCTTTTTTGCCTTCGCATCAAGCTTAGTCCTCAGAGCATCCGGGACATATACGTAGCAGGTTGAGCCAAACACCCGAAGGTGTTCCACGCTAGGCTTCTCCTTAAACATCATCTCAAAGGGAGACTTCATGTTGATCGGACTCGGAGGCATTTGATTGATAACATAAGATGTGCAAGACATTCCCTCTACCCAAAAGTCCCTAGGAATACATTTTGCATGAAGCCAGCACTTGCAGGTCTCAGTCAGACGACGGATCTTCCGCTCTGCTACTCCATGTTGTTGTGGAGTATGAGCACAAGTGAGCTCTCTCTGAATTTCGTGTTTCCTGCAGAAGTTAGAAAACACAGAAGAAACAAACTCACCTTCATTGTCTGTTCTCAACTTCTTGATCCGCAGGCCAAGCCGGCCCTCCACCAGCTCGAACTCCACAAACAACTGGAAAACATCTGACTTCTCCTTCATGAAATACACCCAAGTGTATATTGAATAATCATCAATCAGCACCAATGTGTATCTGTTGCCACCAAAACTGGCAGTGACGGTCGGTCCCATCAAATCACCATGAATACACTTCAATGGTGCTTTACACCTAGTCTGAGACTTGTCAAACGGAAGGCGATGAGCCTTTCCGTATTGACATCCTGCGCAGACATGACCATCACCAAAGGATGACAACTTCGGTAAGCCTTTCACAAGACTCTTAATCGTCATGGCCTTCAATTTGTTCATCTCAACATGCCCCAGTCTTTCATGACACATAGCAGCGCTATCGTTGGCCATCATCCGATCAACATAGGTCATAGGAGCTTGTTGATAACACAAACAAGTATCTAACCCTTCTCCCAACATGAGCAACATCAGCCTTCACCGCTGATACGTTACGAAGAAACTTCACTCCTGTCGGACCGAACAGAACGTGATTGCTCGCGTCAACCGCATTGGTTATAGAGAAGAGATTTTTCTTCATGCCCGGTACGTGATAGACACTTCTTAACGTGAGTGAACCCTTATAACTACCCAAAGATACTACACCCTCCTCTACTGTATGAACAGTATCATCGACGGTTATAATAGCTTCGTTACCTGAGAAAGTTTGCAGCGATGAGAACTTTAATTCGTCTCCAGTGAGGTGGTGACCACACCCCGAGTCAATGATCCAGTCATCTTGGTAGTCGACGGTGGAAAGAGCACAGACACACGTGCCTGTCAAAAAAGCACTTCCCCACTCGGCTTTCTCAGCACTGGAACCAGCTCCCTCCTAGTCTGCAACATGCCCAGGTTGCAGCTTGACCTTGCAGTCTTTCTTGAAGTGACCCGGCTGATTGCACTTGTAGCACTTCAACTCCTTCCAACCCTTCTTAGGAGCAGTGCTCCTTTCTTCCTGATAAGAAGTTGAAGGCTTATCCTCAACAGCAGTCTTATTCTTCTTCTTCTCCTCTCATCTCTTCTTCTTCTTTCCTGTAAAGAGTGTCTCACTACCTCCTTCAGAGATAGTAATTTCAGCCATCTGCCTAACCAAGCTCTCCTGCGAAGCCAGCAGGTTCTACAACTCCAGCAAGGGTGGCTGAGTAGCCCAACCTTGAACAGAAGTCACGAAATCCACATATTCCTTCCGCAAACCGCGGATTATGTGCCTCTTCAACTTGACTTCATAAATGGGCTCATAAGGGTCCAGCGATGAGATCTCAGCACACAAATTCTTCATTCTCAAGAAGTAGAGATGGGTAGATCTCCTTAAGTTGCTCTAGCCAACTCATTTTCCAGAAACTATAGTCTTGCTACGTTCTTTTTGTTGAACAACCATCAAGGGAAGTTCCATATCTCCGCAGCAGATTGACATCCTAAGATGTGATCAAACAGTTCAGGTGAGATAGCCCGCTTGAGAGCAAACTCTGCTTTCGCGTTGGTCTTTCTCCAAACTCTCACCACATCAGCACCAGCACCTGCAGCAGCAGTAACTTCTTGTTTGTCGTCTACACGACAACTTCCCACAAATCCTCACCCAGAAGATAGCTCTTCATACACGACTTCCACTTTTTGAACTTAGTCGGTGTGAGAAGTTCGACACCAACACCCCGAGCATACCCAGCTTCCATTACACTACCTTTGGTTTACTTAAGACTCACAGAAGCAAAAAAGCAAGTTGACAGTTGAACACTGCTCAGGCCTTTGTTCCCTCTGATACCAAGAAAAAATTTGATACTTGCGGAAAATTGGAAAGCAAGCGCAGGAACACTCAACCCTCTTGAGTAGAATAAACCAAATGAACAAAGCAGAACAAAGATCTTGTATTATCAAAAAAAACTTATTTACAACACAAGACATACATGGGGAGACATGCTTTGCTGATGTACCCGAGAACAACATGAGAAGAACAGGCAAGAGGAAACAAGCCGCGCGTATCGAGAAGGAAGCCGCGGACTTTGCTGCTAGCTGCTATGGAATCCGCTCAAACCGACAGGTCGCTAGACCGCAACCTTGCCGCGCGGACTGCCCGTTATTTCAAAGGTTGAACTTTGTTCACCGATCTGCTGCTGCCGAACTGAACAAGCCGCCAGAGCGGACAGCTTATTGAACTGGGAAAAGTTGCAGAGGAGAAATCGCATGGTCGCAAGCGACCTGCTGTAAACCGCCGATTGCAATCCGCAGAGTCCGCACTGCCTTAGAACAAAATCTCTGGCTCTTTAGTGCTATCCGCACAACCTGCACAGAAGAAATCGGTTAATCTCTGCAACCCGCGCGGATAGAAAATCCAAGCCGCATCAACTAATCGCGAGTAGACTTACTGTTCATTCAATTACTGTAGATGTGTCGGGGGTCCTATTTATAGGCACGGAGAGAAGTGTGGTCACCGCCCTAACGATAGGAACATCACCTGAGCTCGCGTCGAGAACAGAGTGAATCCGCAGGCCCCGCGAATGCAAAATCAGTCCGCCGCAACAAGCAGGTCACAGACCGCCACATATCAACAAGGGCGGATAGAGAAATCTATCTGCCTTGTTGCCAAAACTCTAAGCCAGGGAGGTCGCAACCAACAAACCCTGCGAATACCACCACAGTCTGCATATCTATGCGGACATAGCTCCAGTCCGCACAAACTGAGGACAACACATTATGCACTGAGTCCGCAGCCAAGGCACCAAGATGAACATTGCCGGACTCGGTGTACAAGGAGGGCAGTCCGCAAGCATTGCGTCACTAGACCGAGTTCGCCTGGACTTGGAACCAACACCAAGTTTACCAACAATAGCTGGAACAGGAGGACTCCAACACCAGTCCGCCAAACATGACGAACTCCACCAGAACGCACCAATCGCGGATACAAGGCCTATCCTCCTGGAACTGCTGGTGAACGACTTGCAGAACGCTGGTCGACCTGGCTAGTCGTAGCTCTGTCCGCACAGACCGCGCGGTCTGATCCAAACCGCCAATACTGTCCGCACAGACCGCGGACAGTCCGCACAGACCGCGGACAGTCCGCCCAGACTGCTACTTTCACTTCAAAAAAATCAACATTTTGGACTTCTTATTATAATATTGGATTTCTAGGGGACTCCAACATGCTCCCCCAAATCAGATCTAGATTTCCCTTTCAAGCGGAAGATGACTCCTAATTATGCATTGATGTCTTTTATAACCTCAACTCCTTGAAGACTTGTTATACACATCACCGAGCTCATGGAGAAGTTAATTGTCAAGATGGAGGAGGCAGATCTGAAGGTGTTCTTTGAGTTCTTAAGGATGTCCAAAGGTGGGAGATCGGCTCAGTCACAGCTGCCTCTAGGGAAGCTGGATTTCCCTCTTGTGGAGCTGAAACTTGATAGATCAGCTACGTACTTGAGATGCTCGCGTCGGGTGAAAAGGGCACTCTCCGGGAGGAACCTGGATGGCTACTTGACTGGTGAAAAGGGGGAGTTAGAGAAGAACTATGCACTTTATGAGGGGTTTGAACTCGGCGTTTGAGCCAAGGTGTGAAATGTTGCTCGCTCAGCCGAAGATTCCTTCCCTGGATGAGATGATCTCAGTCATGATGTAGGAGGAGAGCAGGATTAGGGTCCAGTCCGGAGCAGCTCAACTTCCAGGGGTGAAATCAGCACTAGTAGTCACCAACTATGGTCACACGACATACAAGAGTGAGACATGACAATGTTTCATTTGTGGTGAGATATGTCATCTACGACAGGCTGTCCTAAGACACCAAAAGAGTGGGATCGGGGATAGTTTGGGAATCATGGTCGTGGCCATGGGGGTCGTAGAGGTGGTGGAAAAGGAAGCTACATGTCAAATCTGATGATAATAAAGGAAGAGGCGGAAGGGATTATGGCTGATGTGGGTTACTCAGAGGAGCGGGCGATTTTGGATGCTTACTCTCAGTCGATGAGGAGGAAGCAGAAGGGTATGGTTGATGACGCATTCACTTCAACTTCAACCAGGGGTAACATTGTCTCTTTTGCTCCCATTGACCAGAAGTCAAGCACAATGCTGAGGTTGGAGAGTCGGTTGATAGAGAGAGCTACCAGAGGTTGGTAGGCCGTTGGATTTATCCGAGTCACACTCATCACAATCCAGGTACCACAAGCCACTATGTCATTTGTGGTGAGAGTGAAATTGCTCAGCTGAAGATGAGATTGGGCAAGGAATTTAAGGTAAAGGACTTGGGGCAGTTAAGATATTTCCTTGTGATTGAGATAGCTCACGGTGCAGAGGGAATTGTTTCATCTCAACGAAAATATGTGTTAGATATGCTGAAAGAGACAGGTATGTTGGAGTGTAGGCTTGAAGTTGCTCTCATTAACCAGAAGTCCAAGCTCAGTGCTAAGGCACGAGAACCGGCCGATAGAGAGAGGTACCAGAGATTGGTAGACCGCTTGATCTATATGAGTCACACTCATCCCGACATATCTTTTGTCGTGAGTGTTGTGACCCGATATATGCACGATCTTAGGGAGGATCATATGGATGTTGGGTATCAGATTCTAAGGTACTTGAAGAATGCACTAGGAAAAGGGTTGATCTTCCAGAAGAATGGACATTTGAACAACGATGGCTATTGTGATTCTGATTAGACTAGTTGCGTTGATGACAAGAGGTCCACGTCAAGATATTGTATGTTTGTAGGGGCAATCTGTTCTCCTGGAACTCAGGAAGAGCAAGAAGCAGACTGTTGTTGTGAGATCTACAACCGATACAGAGTATAGGGACATGACCATAGGTGTGGGAGAGATGTTAAGGTTGAAAGCCCTACTAGTAAGAGCTCAAGATAGACCAAGGAGAGCAAATGACATTGTGACGCGACAGCAAGTCAGCTATTAACATTGAAAATAACCCCGTTCAGCATGACAAAATCAGGTATGTGGAAATCGACAAGTTTTTCATCAAGAAAAAACTGGATAGCAGTGTACTAGAGCTGGGACATGTTATTAAAGAGCAGGTGGCTGATCGTCTCACTAAGGGACTTAGCTCATTTAATTTATCTAGATTGTGTGACAAGATGAGCTTAGTGAATATTGATACGCCTGAAATAGATGTATATAATAACGCAAGTGCACGTGCCGGATCAAGTAATATAAAGTGAGAAGTGATCGTTCCCTCGAGGAGGTGATTGACCTAGTGATCACAATTACTAGTTCTTCCCGTTCTCTAAATTCAAGACAATAATTAAGGTGAATTTCTAGATTTATTTAAATAAGTACTCTTTAGACAAGAACTAAAATGCGCGGACAAGAAAATATTGTTATCCAAGTTTTAGGGAAGCAATCTTGCATGTTGGTTTCCCTTACCTATTGCGATGATTTTTTTATAAAAAAAGCTTTCATGAGTTGTTTGACTTCTATCTTGCAGGGATGCAAAAGCGGATCTCTTTATCCCTCGATTTCCGAGATCCGGTCACCCAAATTCCCCCAGTTATCTCCAACTTGGGTGGAAAGAAAGTAACGAAAAGCGCACAAATCCACAATGCTAACTCAAGAGGAAATCTCTTTCTCTCCCAAAGTTATATTAGAAATTAGGTTACACTTACACCGCTGCTCTCTCGAATCTCGCAGTGCAGTAAAAAGATGGAATTTTGACTAAATAAATATGTGACTCCTCTCTCGAATCTCGCCACGTAATATAAAGGATTCAACCCTAGACTAGCATAACTCCTCTCTCGAATCTCGCCATGCTAACTAGAAGATGAATACTTGCTCAAAACATCCACAAATATAGAACACAATTCCAATAAAGATAGAAAATCAAACAATCATTAAGTCAAAACCTTGAATCAAGTCATCACAACAAGTAAGGTACTCACAACACACAAGATCTAAGAAATTAGTTCATGGCGGAGAGATGAAACCAAATTAGATGGATCTTACTAGACATGCTTCGGAAAATTCAAAAGTATCAGGAAATAATTCACTTGGAAGTGCAAAATCCGTTGCTTTTGACGATCCGGAGTAGCCTTCTTCTTCTTCTTGTCTAGGGTTTGTCTCCCAAGATGGATCTTCTCCTCCAAAAGCTCCCTCTTCTTTTCCTCTTTTTTCGTCCAGCACCCTCCTGATATTTCCTTGCTTTTGTCCTTTAAAAACGCCTCCAGATATGCCAAGGGATGCCTCCTTCCAAATTTGAAAAGGTGGCAAAATTCGAATTTCAAAATCTGAAAACCGCCCAGGTGATGTTGCAACCTTCATTTTTTTGGGGTGTTGCAACACCTGCGCTGTGCCTACTTGCATTGTCAATCAGCAAGTGAGACGTTGCAACTATTTATTTTTTCGTGCGTTGCAACCTTTTTCCAGATTTTTTATATTTTGGCAGATTTCCGTCCATGAGCTTATTCCTCTTGCACCACTAATAAACATACAATGAAAAGAGACCAAATTAGCCTTGAATTAGATAATCAAACAATTATTTTCATTTCTATAGCTTTCTGTGTTAATTCGTGTCGGATATGGCGAGTAATATGTCAGAAAATGTGGCTAGATAACTTCTTTTGGGAAGTTATCACATCTTTCGGCCATCTTGAGGGAGAGCGTTGGTGTTTAATAATGGTGTGTTTAGTGGATGTGGATGTATACATATTGGATTGGGATGAAATAAAATTTTGAGACCTAATTTCCACTGTTCCACTAGAATGTAATTTGAACCATAGTATCTATCTGAAATTTTTAGTGACAATAGATCATATTTGATTAACAGCCATACAAAAAATGAACTTAAATTTTGAGGCAATGCCAGGCGTTTTTTCTACCATTTCTTGCCTTGAGCGCCATAAAATAAATTAAACTTCATGGTTAGTCACAGTTTGATTTTCCAATTTGTCACAGAACATAAGCACTTGAAGCATAAAAGTAGAGCCTCAAAACTTTAACTAAATCATCTAATCAAAGTACAATAATAATTTGGTACTAATTACAATCCGAGAGGAAGGCTACCAAGAATTTTAGGTTACCAACAAATTAAGACGACGAAAACTTTTCCAATGTCAATTTCCACTATGATACCATGTAAAAAGAAATGAAATGGAAATAAAAGATGCAAATATATTCATCCACAAAGAGATATTTTATAAGATTACAACAAGACTCACAAACACTGGCACAAGATGTGGGACTGAATCCATAAATACTAAAATACTTAAAAAATACTAAAGCACTAATATCTTCAACAATATTAATTAAAAAAAACAAGAGCTAACCTCATTAACCTTGAAAATATGAATCAATGTCGAAATCCAAGAAATTGGTAAATTGTTTGTACATATTTTACCTTCATTCTTTTTACTGTTTCGATGGCAGGCTGATCCAAGTAACCATCATTAGTGTGAAGTGCCAAAGCATGCCCGATGAAATCGACTGTATTATCATCTAGCCCGTATTTTCTACAGAAAGAATACAATTTTAATGAATAACAACTTCTAGCCTAAAAAAAATGAAGAATGGCGGATTTAAACATAGCATTAACCTGTAATATGACTGAAGGCCGAAGTTTTGTACAATATAAATGTAGCTGATATGTAGAGGCTTTGGGGTTATAAGGATATGCATTGTTAAACTCACCTATCACCTAGAGTTGAGAATTACTTCCGTAATAACAGATTTCTTCAAATAAGTTCCTAGGAAATCCATTTTTTGACGCTTTACATGTGTGATTCAATAGCTCCAAAACTAATACAATTCTAACATTGATTCTAATGAATAGACATTTTCACAAATCAAATTGTTTATTTATACTATATACAAAGGAAGTGTGGGGATGCTTTTGTGAACCTGGCTGCCCCTTTTTTTACGGTGATTGTTATTAGCACCGCAGTTTTGGCTAGTCGCAGCGCATTTTCTCCTAATTTTTCGCGCCTTTTGGAAATACGCCTTGTACATGCATTTTTAGAAAACGTGTTCAACACGAAAGTTGTAGATCTCGATGAGATCTACAACTTTTGTGTTGAACACTTTTCCTTAAAATGCATGTACAAGGCGTACTTTGGAAATACGCCAGGTTTCGCGTCTTTTAGAAATATGTCATGTACATGCATTTTTAGGAAAAGTGTTCAGCACGAAAGTTGTAGATCTCGTCTTGAACACTTTTCCTAAAAATGTATGTACAAGACGTATTTCCAAAAGAAGCGAAAAATTAGGAGAAAGTGCGGTGCAACCCTAAACCCCTTTCGTCTCCGACGCAAACCTCGTCCGTCTCTCGCGACCTTTCCAGCACAGTCCCCCCGACTTCAGCCCTTGCAGCGACTGCAGTGTCTCTCGCTGCGGCCAGGCCGGCCGCAGTGGGTCTTCGGCGCCACACTACGGGCCTTTCGCGCTGTAGGGGGACTTCCTAGAGGTAAGGTGGAGCAGCCGATCTCTTCCCCTCCCTCTGCTGCACTCTGTGCAGCCGATCTCTTCCTCTTCGTCTGCCGCTCGGAGGGCATACCACGATTTTAGGATGCGATGAGTGGATTTAGGGTAGTAGGAGGCATTGCTTGATTCGGTACATGATGTGGTGATCGGTGAGAAAGCTGATCTGTGGCACCTGAGGAAGGTACGATGGAGAATATGTTGGGTCCGGATGAGTTGGTCACATTGTTGAGGGTGTTGGGTTCATCGCACCGACCGGTGAAACTGGAACTTCCACCGATTGATTTGAAGCTTGATGGACCGACCACCTACCTGAGTTGGTCACGCCGTGTGAAGAAAACCCTTGTAGAAAAATAGGTTGGGGGCTTCCTGACTGGGGTGTTGAAGAAATCAGAGACGGCCCATAAGACATGTTTATGTGGCTTCTCAGCTCGGTTGTCTCATCGATTGCCGTCACGGTTGATGGCCTAGAGAAGATCATGGAGGTTTGGGACAAGTTGAAGAATACATATGATGGCGTGGGGAACACTTTACGGGTCTTCCAGGTGAAGGGAGAAGTTGATGACACCGTTCAGGGAGAGAAGAAGATGCGGGAGTACGCCTCCGAGTTGGAACGTCTATGGGTGTCGGGCTTCCAAGATCATCGTGGAGTTGAGGATGATGAAATTTCTGAAGGGATTAGATGAGAAGTTTGATCAACGGAGAGTCTTGTTTCTATTTGGTACAAAGATTCCCACGCTTACCGAGGCCATCTCTGTCATGATCCAGGATGAGACAAGTCTCAAACTTCAGGCAGGGACAGGAGGGTCCACTACTGTGAAGTCAGCACTAGCAGCTACTAATCATGGCGTTACTGGACAAAGGGAAGAAACCTGACATTGCCACAATTGTGGGGAGGTGGGCCATCTGAGGTTTGCCTATCCCAAGCCACCCAAGGAGAGATATTCGGGTGGTGGATGGGAACGTGATCGTGGACGTGGTCAGGCTTGTAGTGGCCAAGGAGTCTATCGAGCAAATTAAGGTATGACTGACAGTGCAGAGGAAGTCGACATTTTCTATACAGAGGAGGAGCAGACCCTACTGAGCATGATGGAGGGCATCAAGAAGAAACAGAGGGGCGAGGGAAGCATGAATGGAGCTGGGGGGTCGTTATGTATGCCCACTCAACTTGCATCCATATCCTCCTCCAGGGCATCAGATTGGATCATTGACTCAGGAGCATCACGGCACGTGACAGGAAATGCAGGGGAGTTTTTCTCCTACACTCGCCTAGCTACTGCAGATAACATCTAGAAGGCGGATGGTACGTTCCAACCAGTGATCTGGTAAGGGTACTGTTAATTGCTCAGGTTCAGTAAAACTATCTAATATTTTGCATGCTCCCTCTCCAGTTATTCTTTTATTCATTAGTCTAATAATCATTCAATTGAGATGTGTTGTTTCTTTTGATATTACCTAGGTGATTTCTAGGAGAAAGGGACAAGACGGATACTTGGGGCTGTGACTTGGCATGACGGGATGTAGTATCTGGATCCGGAAGGATTGGACGCAACTCTTGTATCTATAGTAGAGAAGGCAGTAGTTGGAGGACAAAAAATGAGTGCAGAGGATACACTGTTACTCCATCACAGGCGATTGGGGCACCCTTTGTTTGGCAATATAGCTAGGTTATTTCCTGCTCTTTTCGAAAAGGCAAATAAAACTAAATTGGCGTGAGATGTTTGTGATTTAGGCAAGCTTACTAGTTCATATGTTAGTACGGGCTGAAAAATTTCTTCTGTTTTTATGTGATTCATTCTGATGTACGAATACCTTGTGTTATAAATTTCTTGTAAGGTTATAAGTACTTTATCACATTTATTGATTGTGCATACCCGTGTCACTTAGTTATATTTGATGAAAAATAAGAGTGGGTGAGGTACTTACCTGCTTCTGTGATTTTCATAAGCATGTTCAAACACAATACACTGCGGTGATTAAGGTACTAAGGTCGGATAATGTGAAAGAATACATTAATAAGGCAATGGAGGAGTACTTATCAGTCCATGAGATATTGCACCAGACCACCTGTGCATACACACCAACACAGAATGGAGTGGTGGAAAGGAAGAACATACATCTTCTGGAGGTGGCAAGGAGTATGATGCTCAACATGAAGGTTCTTTAGAGTCTATGGGGATATGCAGTGTTGACAGCGGCACAACTGATCAACATTATGTCATCACAGGTTCTGGGGTGGAAGTCTCTGTGTCAGCTGTTGCAGAGACATAATGGAGGGATCCTTCCTTTGAAGGTATTTGGGTGTGTATGTTTCATGAAGGACAATAAGCCGGGTGTGGATAAGTTTAATGTGAGGGCAATCAAGTGTATCTTTATGGGCTACTCTCGTACTCAAAAGGGGTACATATGCTCGAGTCCAGTGGAGAAAAGAAGCTTTGTGAGCATGAATGTTCACTTTAGAGAACTAGAACAGTACTACCAACAGGAGGAGCCCTGCCCACACAAGATTTGTCAGATACCGAAGATATGAGGCAAGAGAGGGAGAGGTTGGTGACAGATCTGGGAGTATGGAAAGCAGGATCAGTGAAGGAAAAGCGAGAAAGTGATGAGGAGCGGTTGGAAGAGATTGAGGAGAGGCGAGATGTTAAACCTACGGCTCAGGGGGAGCTACTTACATACAGTAGGAATTGGAAACTGCCAACAATACCAATTCTAGTGCTTGTGCCCACTCTAGCTCCTAGTCCCTTGACTATGTCTATCCCTACTCTTGAATCACCTACATCACTGGAAGCCTCAAGTGATATTCTTCCCCCTACTTCTCCTTCCCCAACTGTGACATTACGGAAGACTACTCGCAGTAATGCGGGAAATCCTACTGATAGATATGGTTGGGATCTTGCTTTCTTTGTCTCTTATGATCATATCTCCTCTCACGGAGCATTCATTGCATCATTGGATAGTATTATTGTATCTAACAATTGGCGGGTTGCCAAAAACGATCCAAAATGGAAGACAGCGATGAAGGAGGAGATGAGGGCTCTTGAAAAACAACAAGACTTGGGAGTTGACACAACTTCCAAATGACAAGAAGGTCGTCGGGTTCAAATGAGTGTTCACTGTGAAGCAGAACCCAGATGGACAGGTTGAGCGCTACAAGACTCGATTGGTTGTCAAGGGGTACAACCAGACCTATGACATCGATTATGACGGGACATTTGCACATGTTGTGAAGTTGAGCACCGTCGGGACTCTGATCAGCTTAGTGGTGAATGGTGGATGAAATTTGCATCAACTAGATGTGAAGATTTCATTCCTTTATGGAGATATAGCATAATTGCATAGGAGGTGTACATGTAGATACCACTAGGGTTTGACATGGCCAAGACAGAAGACGGAGTTTGCAGGTTGAAGAAGTCCCATTATGGGCTGAAGCAATCACCTCGTGTGTGGTTCAACAGGTTCAGGAAGATGATGATTGAAATGAGTTATCAGCAGATGAACGTCGATCACACAATGTTTTCAGGTAGAATGAAGGTCAAATCACCATGCTCACGATGTATGTAGACGACATGATCATCACACGGGATGATAAGCAAGAGATTGGTCGCCTCAAGGGGGCTCTGGGCAAGGAGTTTGAGGTGAAGGATATGGGTCTTCTTAAGTATTTCCTTGGGATAGAGATTGCTTATGAGGCAGAGGGAATAGTCAAGGGTTATATGGATGCAGTGTACCAGATTTTGCGATACTTGAAGAATGCTCCTAGTAAGGGTCTGACGTTCAGAAGAAACGAGCACGTGAAGATTGAGGGCTACAGCGACTCTAACTATTACATATTTGTGAATGACAGGAGATTCACTTCAGGCTATTGCATATTTGTGGGAGGCAACCTGGTCTCCTAGAGAAGCAAGAAACAGTCAGTAGTGGCTAGATCGATGGAAGAGATAGAGTATAAAGCTATGTCATTAGGGGTTGCAAAACTTCTGTGGCTGAAAGGGATGTTTGTGTAGCTGAAGTTGGATCAAGGAGGTAGGATGAAGCTGTGGTGAGACAGTCAGTCAGCCATCAGTATTGCAAATATTTCATTCCAACACGATCGAACCAAGCATATAGAGATTGATAAGTTTTTTATAAAGGAAAAACTTGATAGTGAACTATTGGAGTTGAGTCACGTCTCGACCAAGGGTCAGGTGGCAGACTGTTTGACCAAGGGACTCAATTCAGAGGATATGATTGGGGGTTGTAACAAGATGGACTTAGTGAATATCTTTTATCAATCTTGAGAAGTGATGTAATATTAAATAGTGTAAGTTTGTAGGTGTAGAGAAAGCTCCAAACCTTGTATATCCTTCTTAAATTAATAATTACAAGTACGAATACATTTATATAGGGGAAGAAGGAAGAGAGAAATCTCAATCCAAGATGTGGGACTAATACAAATAGAGAGAGAGAAGAGGGAAGAGTGGGCCCCTAGATGGGCCTTAAAGTAGGCTTTTCTAACACTCCCCCACAAGCTGGAGTGTACAAGTCGTAGGCACCAAGCTTGGATAAAAACTGGTAGTATAGAGGCCGGGAGAGAGCTTTAGTCAGGATGTCAGCAACTTGGCTTGCAGCAGGAACATGCTCTAAATTTATCTTCTTTGCCTGTACCTTTTCTCGGATGAAGTGACAGTCAACTTCAATATGCATTGTGCGTTCGTGAAATACAGGATTCTTGGCAATATGGATTGTCGCTTGACTGTCACAAAATAGAGTCGCTGGCGATGAGAGACGAACACCCAAGTCTCTCAGAAGGCTCTCAAGCCAAGTCAACTCGGAAACAACAGCAGCCATAGCGCGGTACTCAGCTTCAGCAGAAGAGCGAGCAACCACATTCTGTTTCTTGCTACGCCAGGTTATGAGATGTCCATCGAAGTAGGTACAAAATCCTGTTGTGGAACGTCTATCATCAATGGACCCGGCATAGTCAGCGTCAGAGTAAGCGACAGGGATAAAGAAGTGGATGGCTTGTACACAAGCCCTTGTCCTGGAGCGTTCTTGAGATACCGAAGAATGCGCTCGACAGCTTGAAGATGAGATGTCCTTGGGGCATGCATAAATCGACTCACGACTCCAACAGCAAAGGAGATGTCTGGTCGAGTAACTGTAGGGTAGATCAGTTTCCCAACCAGGCGTCTGTAGTATTCCGGATTCGTAAGCAGCTCATCGGAGTCAGAGTTATGGGCCGATAGCCTGTGATTCGCGTCCATTGGAGTATCCGTAGGTTTGCATCCTGAATAGCCAGCATCATGAAGAAGATCCATACAATACTTTCTTTGGGATAATAAAAGACCATCAGGCCGTCGTGCAACCTCAAGCCTGAGAAAATACCGTAGGTTACCAAGATCTTTGGTCTGAAAGGCGGAGTTCAACTGTTGCTTGGTATGTTGTATCCCAGTGGTATCGTCGCCAGTAGTGAGGATATCGTCAACATAGACAAGTATAATCATTGTTCTGGTTGGCCGATGTCGAGTGAAGAGAGAGAAGTCAGCTGAGCTCCTAGTGAAGCCAATATTGCGGACTACCGTGCTGAATTTGTCAAACCAAGCGCGTGGGGATTGTTTGAGACCATAAATAGATTTCCGCATATGACAAACCCGAGACTCCCCCGTGGTCTCAAACCCGGGAGGTTGATGCATAGAAACAGTCTCCTGAAGATCACCATTGAGGAAGGCGTTCTTAACATCCAGCTGATAAAGAGACCAATGACGGTGAACAACCAAGGATAGAAGAACTCGGACAGTGTTCATTTTGGCCACTGGGGAGAACGTTTCCTCATAATCAAGGCCCTGTTGCTGAGTAAAACCCCGGGCCACAAGGCGGGCCTTGAGACGCTCAACGGTGTCATCCGCCGCATGTTTAATAACAAAGAGCCACTTGCAGCTAACACAGGATTGACCTGCAGGAAGAGGAACCAGATCCCAAGTGCGGTTGGCCCAGAGAGCCCGCATTTCATCTTCCATGGCCGCCCGCCAGCCGGGGTGGTGAAGAGCCTCCTGTACAGAAGTAGGAGTGGAGGTAGAGGATAAAGAGAGAGCACTCTGACGGAGTTCCGGAGAGAGGGGTTAAGAGAGACAAAGTTGGTCATCGAGTGGGCAGTGGAAGCAGTTGTCGGAGCCGCAGGTTGCAAAGCATCAGTAGAGCGGGGCAGCTCTCGTAGGGTAGTAGACGAGGGAGGACGTAGAGTGTACACACGAATGACTGGTGTGGTAGGTGGTTTAGGTAGGATGGGTGGGGAAGGTAGATGTGGGATGGTGGAAGTGACAGGGATAGCAGGTCGCGGGAGAGGTGGCGGAAGAGGAGGGTCAGGAGATGGAGAGTAGTAGGGCTGATGTTCGAGGAAGGTGACATCAGCAGAAGTAACCACATTGCGGTCCGTGGGATAAAAACAAATGTAGCCCTTCTGAGTGCGAGAATAGCCCACAAACATATATTTAGTGGCACGGGGAGCAAGTTCGTCAGTGGACGGACCAAGATGATGAACAAAACACACACAACCAAACACGCGTGGGGTGATGGAGAATGGAGGGTGGGAGGGAAACAGGAGATTGTAGGGAACCGCAAAGTTGAGGATAGATGAGGACAGGCGGTTAATAAGAGTGCAAGCGGTTGAAACCGCAAAATTCCAATATTATTTTGGAACATTCATCTGAAGCAAAAGGGATCGGGTGACCTCGAGCAGGTGTCGATTCTTGCGTTCAGCAACGCCATTTTGTTGGGGGGTATAGACACAGGAGGTCTGATGGATGACCCCAAACTCCGCACAGAGGTGAGAGAAGGTATGACTGGTGTATTCGCGGGCTAATGGTTGTGGAGAACTGGTTGCGAGTTCAATAAAGAAGGTACGGAATACACCAGGTAATTCAGAGCGGTCACGAAGGAGGTACAGCCAGGTCACCCGAGAGTAGTCATCGACAAAGGTGACAAAGTAGCGGTATCCAAAAACACTTGTAATTTTGTAAGGACCCCAAATATCGGAGTGAACAAGATCAAAGGGAGCAGGACGCCGAGAAGGATGTGGTGAGAACGTAGAGCGATGATGTTTCTCATAGATACAGGACTGACACGTGAACTCGTGGAAGGACACGTCGGGGAGAGATTTTTTGAGGATATTAAGAGGAGCATGACCCAGACGTCGGTGTCAGTCAACGGAGCTGATAGACGTCAGCACCGTTGAAGGAGACGGGTTAAGGATATAGAGACCATTTGATAGATGCCCTTTTCCAATGATGGTTTGCGTCTTACGGTCCTGCACAACACATGAGTTAGAAGAAAAAATAACAGCACAATCGAGGTCAGCAGTGAGTCGGCCAATAGAGAGAAGGTTGAACGGAGAGCCCGGAACATGAAGAGCAAAGCGAAGAGTAATGGAGGGAGTGAGGCGAATATCTGTAGCACCAGAGACGGGAAGAGTGTCCCCACTAGCAACAGTAATGAACTGGGGATGCACGGAGGGCAAATATTGCGGTGGTTTCCGTGATGTAATGTGGTGAGAGGCCCCGGAATCCAAAATCCAGGATGAGCTATGAGCAAGGCAGGAAATACCATCATCGGAAACAGACACCACAGAGCCCGGAGGACAGTCGATCATGTTGCAAGGAGTAGTCCGCAGCAGACACGATGACACCGCCCCAACGGCAAGAACCGGTCACGACCAGTGCAGGAAGAATAATGTTCGCAGCGGCTAGAACCAGAGGTCGCAACGGATAGGAGAAGATCGCAACAGAAGCAAACACCTGGCGACAGTGAGAAGGAACAGTCCGCGCGGTTACACCAGCGAGTAGGCAGATCGCGACCCAAATGCGGAAAGAAAGGAGCAGTCCGCACGGTCTAGGTGAACACAGAAGCGGTCAAAGCACAGGAAGCAGACCGCAGCGGACAGGAGCAGTCCGCAAGAAGAGAGGGAGAGGCCGGCGGAGAAGAGCAATCCGCAAGAGTGGATAGCCGGTGCGACTAGAGCAGAGACCGCGACCAAGATGCGGGTGAGAAAGGAGCAGCCCGCACGGTCAGGCGGATCACAGCAGCGAACTGAGGAAGCAAACCGCGAGTATAGAGACAAGCGGAGAGACAGAAGCCGACGAGCTGGAGTAGGTTGCACGCAAGGCAGTCCGCGGACAGGCAGGAGTGGAGAGCAAAGTAGTGGTCAGAGGACAGGCCGCGGCGAGTAGGAAGTCCGCAGCGGACAAAGAAGAAGGTGGCCCCACGGATTATGGAGGAGGAAAGGCTATAAAAGGCGGGGGGGTGGATCCACGTTAGAAGGAGAGTAACAGGAGATAGCGGAAAAGAAGCGGACTAAGAGGGGCAAGCCGCAGAGGCAAGCGGATTGAGACGGACAGCTCGCGACAGGCAGGTCGCAGCAAGATAGAACAGGCCGCAAGAGAAGCAAGTCGCAGCGAGAAGGAGAGGTCGCAGCGGTTTGATGAGAGAGGCCGCGAGCAGGAATTTGAGCGGCTAGAGGAGAGAGGCCGCGAGTAGGAACTTGAGCGGCTAGGGGAGAGAGGTTGCAATTAGGAACCCGAGCGGCTAGAAGCAGACAAACCGCGAGCGGCAAGAGAAGCCGCAGAGAGTATAGACGGGTAGAAACAGGCCACTACCCGGTGCGAGTAGAGGAACAGGCCGTAGAGGAAGAGAGGATAGGCTAAGAAGCAAAGCCGGGCGGTTAGAAAAGGGGAAACCGCAAGGTCGGAATCGCTCCCTCTAATACCATGTAGAGAAAGCTCCAAACCTTGTATATCCTTCTTGAATTAATAATTACAAGTACGGATACATTTATATAGGGGAAGAAGGAAGAGAGAAATCTCAATCCAAGACGTGGGACTAATACAAATAGAGAGAGAGAAGAGGGAAGAGTGGGCCCCTAGATGGGCCTTAAAGTAGGCTTTTCTAACAGTAGGCTATATAAATAAACACCTAGTTGCCCTAATAAAAAAAGGCCTACAAACTTACACCATTTAACACCAGATTGCATGAACCAAATAGCTTGTGAGTGTGTCAATTTGGTAGGAAAGTCAAGCTTACAAAAATAGACGTATTACGAATCACAGGGTAAAAGAAGATCCATTGGTATGTCTCTCACATGGTGCGGGTAGTTTTTTTTTAAATCAATTAGCAGATGTCGTGGGGAGAATTTATCGGCCACTCCTTGTTAACCTTATGGATTCAACATAACTTTTGTTTGTCCGATAGATTGAGAGCATCCCCACTCGCTCTTAAGAAGCAATCCTTTCCAGGAATCAATATCAATAAAACATGCGGGATGTGTAGAAGAATTCATTGACAAGTTTCAAGAGTTTCTAGTAGGGGCCACAATAGTTTGACCATAATAATAGGTTCCAGTATCCCCTGCGGGGTTGCAGGAAACACTCGGACTAGATGTAGAATTTGAAAACCCCGCGGATTGACTCCAATGGGTTTGGCTAGTATATGTGATAAATGTTATAGATGGATCGAGTTAACAGCAACAAAAAGAGTAGAGCCACATAGAAAAGTGTTAGCCAACTTTTGAGTACAAAACACCACCACCAAGGTAATCATCAAGGAAAGAGTGGCTCCCAAGGCACTTTCAAGTGGTTCTCACATGAAGAAGTGGCAGATCAATTGGTAAAGGATCATGCTTCAACTACGAGCCTTATACCACGGGTCATCAGTGTAAACAAATGTTTTTTAGAGAAAAAGGAAGAAGGAAAAAAAACAGAGTTGGAAGGACACGAAATCTCTTTACATGCAACGACATATGTCTGGACTGTTTGCTTTGCAACTCAAGGCAAAAAAATTGTCCGAGAACAAGAAACATCAATTAGGACTACAAATTCGATCTTGGACGATAATGCATGTCACGACGGCAAATGGAAGAAGGTTTGTAGCCTGGGGGTCCATTTAAGGGTACAACTGAAAATCTTCTAGAAAGGTGAGAAGATCAAATTTGCTTACTACTAAGACTTCATTTGGTTTAGCGGTGGCGGGAGGAGTAAGCGGGTCCAAACGGAGCTTTCGAACCGGAGGGGGGAGGTGGAGGTCAAAACGGAGCGGTGGGGGGCCGTTTCCTCCTTGCTGCGGGTGCAAACGGAGCAAACAGAGATGGAGTTTCATTTGGTTACCCTTCGTCCGGTGACGTTTGCTCCAAACGCCGCACGAAAACGCTAAACCAAATGAAGCCTAAGAATGGTACTGATTGTCGTTTGACCCTATCTTTTTTGGCAGGAAGAGATTGAACAACAATGTGTGAAGATGCTCCAACAAGGTATAGTGGACTCTAAAATTGCATTACTCCAAATGAAATTACTTACACATATAAACACTCTAACCAGTAAAAAAACACCCAAAAGACTAAATTACCCCCAGTTGGGGAATAACAAGAATGACACGACTTGTAAATAATAATAATAGACTCGCAACTCTCCCCCCAAGTTGGACAGAAGATGTCGGTTATTCCAAGTTTTTTGATGTCATCAAGAAACGCATCACTTCCCAAGCTTTTAGTAAACACATCCGCCAGTTGATCTTTCGAATGGACGAATGGGATGACCACCGTTTTTTATCCAAGTAATTTTTGATGAAGTGTCAATAAACCTCAACATGCTTTGTCCTGTCATACTGGACTGGGTTATGAGTTATACTAATCCTTGTCTTGTTGTCGCAAAACAAGGAAAAAGGAGAAATCACGGGAAGACCCAAGTCATATAGAACAATACACAACCATATGCCCTCGCACACCCCTTGTGACATAGCACGGTATTCTGCCTCAGCACTTGATCTGGCCACCACATTCTGTTTTTTACTACGCCATGTCACAAGGTTTCCTCCAACGAAGGAATAGTATCTCGTTGTGGATTTTCGATCATCGCAACATCCAGCCCAATCAGCATCAGTAAGAACTTCAATATTCAAGTGGTTGTTCTTGGAGAATATGAGACCACAACCTAGGGCTTTCTTCAAATACCATAACACACGATATATCTCCACTTGATGTCTGATCCTGGGAGCATGCATGTATCTACTCAGAATGTCAACTGCATAAGTAATATCAGGACAAGTATGAGATAAATATATTAGTTTTCCAACTAATCTCTGGTAACGTGATGCATCTGCCTGATCGTTGTCACAATCCTCCTTAATTCCATGATTTTCTTCCATGGGGATGTTCGAAGGAACATAGCTAAACATCCATATCTCCAGCAAAAGGTCTAATATGTACTTCCTCTAAGATATAAAAATAACCTAATCGGATGTAGTTACCTCAATACCCAGGAAGTATCGTAATCTTCCTAAGTCTTTCACCTCAAACTCAGCAGATAAGAGAGACTTGAGATACACAATCTCTTCCATATTAATACCAGCGATCACGATGTCATAGACATAGACAATAAGAACCACAATCCTCTGATCACGCCTCTGAATAAACATAGTATGATCAGACTGCGCTTGCTTGTACCCAAATTTGAGTATAGCCGTGAGGAATCTGTCAAACCATGCTCTAGGTGACTGTTTCAAACCATATAAAGATCTCCTTAGTCGGCAGATAAAACCTTCAGCCCTTTTTTCACGAACCCAGGAGGAATTTCATGTATACCTCTACATCAAGCTCACCATGGAGAAACGTATTCTTAACATCCAATTGATGAAGATCTCAGCCCATGCAAGCCGTGCACGACAACAACACCCGAATAGAGCCCATATTTGCCACAGGATCAAAAGTCTCTGAGTAGTCAATTCCCTGAGTTTGGGTGTATCCCTGGGCAACCAGCTGCGCCTTGTACTATTCAACCTTGCCCTCTTGGTTCTGTTTGACAGAAAACACCCACCTCAAACCAATAACTTTCTTACCAGGAGAAATGGGAGAGACATCCCAGGTATGGTTCTCATCAAAGGCAGACATTTCCTCTTTCATAGACAGAGATACTCAAAGCTTCCTGCCATGTCTTACGAATAACAACCGAGGAAAGTGAAGAAACAAAGGCCTGATGGGCCGGGGTAAGAAGGTGGTAAGGTACATGATTAGAAATAGGGTGTTTAATGCATGCAGCCTTACCTTTCAGCAATGCAATAAGGACATGCAGATCAGCATCATCAAAATCTGAGGCAAAAGTGGACAATGGTAGAGGTAAAAAATTAGTAGCATGTATACCCGAAGAACGACTGTGGTATACGTGAGGAAAAGAAGAGATCAGAGCATTGGGAAGAGGAACCTGGATAGGAGGCTGTGGTGGCTGTGGAGGAGGTAGTTGGGGCAGCAGAGGAGGATGAAGTGAAAGAGAAATATCAGTATCAGCACTACTCTCCCCTTGATGAAGAGAGTGAGTCGATGGCAAAAAATACAATTTTCCTTACCAGAAAGTAACATCCATAGCGCAAAACATACGCCTGGAGGGGGGATGGTAGCATCGATACCCCTTCGTTGTGGAGGAGTAGCCAAGGAACACACAACGATAAGCCTGGGGGTTGTTTTTCCTAGTGAGGCGAATAGATATGCACAACACATACACATCCAAAAACACAGGGTGGCAGATGAGAAGTGTAAATGACAGTCATGGTAGAGAGCCGAGCTAGGGGAGTAGTATAGTCAATAACACGTGATGGAAGCTGATTAATGAGGTGGGCAGCGGTAAGGACAGCATGACCCCAGAAGGATTTTGGAAGGTGCATTGTAGCAAGAAGACAACGAACAACATCTAGAAGATGTCGATTCTTTTGTTCGGCAACCTCATTTTTGGTAGAGGTGTGGACACAAGTGATCTGGTGGATGATACCATGACTGATAAGATATGAGTCAAACGCTCCACGATCGTCATATTCCCCCATTATCATTTTGAAAAACACGAATAAAGCTATTAAATTGGGTCTGAACCATTTTATGAAAAGTCTGAAAACAAGAGAATTTCCCTCTTTTTTAACAAATATACCCGAATTGTGCGAGAAAAACAATTAATAAAAGTGACAAACCAACGAAAACCAGAAAGCGATAAAACGATAGATGGCCCCCAAACATTAGAATAAACAACAACAAATGGGGTGTTACTGAGAGAAGATAAATGTGATGAATGATGTCGCACATGTATGGACATATCACATACACTACATACAAAGTTTGTAAAACGGTAAAAAAACAGGAAACAGCTTCTGAAGATAAGTAGGAGATGAATGCCCAAGGCGCAGGTGTCGGCGGCAAACATCATTAGCAATAACGGTAGAGCAGGAGAGGACCTGAGAGGAAAGCTGAGGATCCAAGTAGTACAGACCCCCGCGGTTCCTACCACTGTCAATGTTTCGCTTCGTGCCCAGTTCCTAAAAAACACAAGTATCCGGAAAAAATGTTACAGAGCAGTTAAGGAATCTAGTAAGATTGTCAATGGAAAGTAAATTGCGGGGAAAAGAGGGAACGTGAAAAACGGAAGGAAGTGAAATAGTCGGAGAACATGAAATATAATCTTTGCCAACAATGAGAGACAAAATACCATTAGCAGAAATGATTTTGTCTTTACTAGACAAAGGAGTGTGAGAGAAAACCTGAATAGTAGCCAGTCATATAGTGGGTGGCACCAGAAGATGAGGCAGTAGTCGTATGAGCACTAGGCATAACAATGGAAGCAAGAGAAGTAGGAGCACCAGGGGACATATCAGGCTGAGAGTGGAGCAAGCGGCGAAAAGCATCTAATTCATGAGGAGTGAGCTAACCAGAAACAGCACTCGATGTCGTGTCATCGACATTTGTAGAGTAAGCAGCATCATGAGGCTTGGATCCACCCTGGCGATGGCCTCAACACCCAGGTCCACGTCCACGTCCACGGCCATGAGGGGCAAGATGTGGGTGGAGTTTGTAGCACACCTCCGGAGTGTGGCCTTTGCGACCACAATAAACACAAGTAGGGGAAGACAAGTCGGGATTGAGAGAATGGCCACAACCAACACTAGTCAGAGCAGAGCGATCAGGAGGAGCACTAACACTGAGGGACTTCCGACGATCTTCATCACCAAGAACCATGTTGAATGCCTTGATGCGCTAATAACAAGTGCACTGGTCGCTCAAATAATATAAAATGGGCGAATGTTTCCCAAGTATCGATCACACAAGGAACACAGTAAAGTGGAGTTATCTTTTAAGGAAGGACTTGAGATTGAAGTCCTTGCGGTCAGGTTGGATGAAGGAAAATGTGGGTGGATTTGCTAAAATAAAAGAAAAGAAACTAGCTAACTATGCGGGTTGCTGACACAGCTTCGCAAGAAGGTGGAATATGCAGGCCGCTATGCACTGCTTCGCTCGGCAGATGAACGAGTAGTCAAGCGGAATGGGCGAGTAAGCTAGTGCAATGGAAGAGTAGTCAAGTGAAATGGGCAAGTAGGCTTGCGTAATGGATGGAGGATGGAGCGGATTTGGCAGCGCACCTCAAACACACTTATAAACAAAATACTTTCATAATAAAATGAAATATGAATTAAAACACAAGTTTATATTGCACATCATAAATGACATGGAGATCTAGTTACATTCATCAAAACAAGAAGAAAAAGTTTAAGGAATTGACCACATCTGAAATCTCATTGGGATTCTCGGTAGGAATCGTCGGGTTGTCAAATCCGCGTCCTAACTCGGTCCGCAACTACGTCCGGGGTAGAAGAGGGTTGTCACTTCCTCCCAATTGACCCATCTTCGTCTCACGATCCAATCTCCTCCGATGCAAGGTCTCCTTGCTTGATGAAGAACGTAGGGTTAGAATCCCCTCCTTGAAAGCACTTGGATGATGGAGGTGTCCTAGGGCAAAGCACTCATGGAAGGTGGAAAAGGAGAGGTTGGTGCTCTCCCCTAGGGTTTCTGCGGCGGACTTTGGTGGTATGAAGTCGTGTGTTTCATCTGGAAGAAAACGGCAACTTAAATAGAAAAACACGTTTGAAAATGGGCGTGCATGATCGAACGCACAACCGTGCGCGCACCGTACGATATTTACCACACAGGAATCGCCCAGCCTGATACATCAGGAGACTGTGCGATTTTGATCACGCACGATCAAAATAGCCCGTGTGAGAACAAATCGCAGGAAGAATGACAGATCACTGAAAATCAGGCCAAACAGAGCAGATTGTGCGCTTTTCTTCTCGCACGGTTGAATTCAACGGTGCGTGAAGAAAATGCCCGGACAATATTTACATAAAATTTTAGACAAAAAAGACGAGGTCATGTGATTTGGTCACATACGGGGAAAATAGCTCGTGCGAGATCAAATCACACGACCCGGGGAAGATCACCAAAAATGGGCGTTGTAGGCATTGCACGATTGCGCCGATCGTGCGTGAAGAAAACGCATGATCGTTCGATTCCTACAGGAAAGAACTTGGGCACCATAGGAGATCTGTCCACCTGCACAGCACACAACGAGCCCGAAGCACACCTCCAACACCAGCAAAAATACCAGAAAAGGGGTTGGGGAGCACCTTGGGCTTAATCCCAACAACATAGTGCGCAATTGCACACCACAATGAGCCTAAACAGCGCACTTCGAGTAAGAGTGTGAACAAGTGAAATAATAGCAATTAGGATGTAAAAGTAAAGTGCAAGTGCATGAAATCGAGCGCAGATGAGTCCGAAAAACCCTATATAAATCAGACTCATCATGCCTCCAGAAGAGACGGGACTGGAGAACGGTGAAGGATATATGTCCGCACCATATCGAACTCCATGTTCAGGTCTATTAAGAAGACATGAAGACGAATGCGGTCCTCCCGTTGTTTTAACTGAACGACATCCGCGGTACATGTTGGAGTGAAATGCGCAAAACAGTCCAATTCCTGATATAGACGTTTGAATTCCGAAAAAAGGACGGCACCATCATAGAGCCTTGCCGCAGTTCCAAAATGCGGCGGGTAAGTTCATAATCCTGTGTAGAACTACCAATTTACAAGTATGTCTCACGAGCGCGGGTCCAGATCTCGAAAGCAGAGTCCATCAGCATGTAACTCTGATAGACCTTCGGTGACATCGAGTGAAGGAGTCAGGAAACAACCAGAGACTTTTCGGAGTCCCAACACTTCTAAGAGGGACCAGTCTTGGGGGGTTCCGAATTTGTTCCATCAATATAGCCAAACATTTGATGACTGCGAATGACATGTTAAGCAGTCCTTGACCATTTGAGATAATTTGTGTCATTTAATGGTAACGTGGTGATCTTCAGGGAACCGAAGTGGTCATGGGACCGCTGAGAGTCACCCATCTGAGGCTGAATGACACCCGGCGACTAGGCGGAAGAGTCACTCATATTAACTAGCATCAAAGACTATCAAGCAGGAAGAGAGACGGACCGGAGCAGCACTCAGGCAGTGATCAGGGACATCGCAACAGTCAGGAATGGTCGGACAAGAGTCGCTAGACAACGCAGCAAGCAGGAACTACCGGACAACGCAACAAGACGGGTCGGAGAGCTAGAACGGCAACGAGATTCACTGGGGGAACAAAAGAAACTGTTAAAATTCCTCAAGATGATCAGGGAGCTAGCTCTGATACCAAGTAAAACTTTCAAAACTATCAAGGTGACACTTTGATCAAGCGGAAAACGGGAACCAGGCGCAGGAACACTCAATCGTAAACCAAGCTCAATAAATCAGAATCAACAGAAGGGAACAAACAAGTCTTGTATTATCAACAATCTTCTTTACAAGACAGGACATACATGGCGAGACATGATTCACCGATGTACAAAGGAAGAGCATACAAACAAAGCAAGAACAACAAGCCGGGCGGACTGCCTCAGAGACCGTCGAGACCACCGAGACCGCCGAGACCGCCGAGACCATCGAGACCGCCAAGCTTCTGCTGCACCGAACTGAACTACAGAGTCCGCGTAGACCGCGGACAACCCGTTATTCTGCTGAACACCTTTGTTTGCACTATGCAAGTCGTCTGACCACAGAGGTCGCCTAGCTGCCAGAGTTCGCGAACAAATCCGCTGCCGAACTGAAGAACAGACCGCCGAGACCGGCGGAGAAGTTATTGAACTGGGAAAGCTGAAAGAGAGAAGACCGGTTGGCCGCAACCGCGACCTGCTGCAAACCGCTGATTGTTAACCACAAGCTCCACTGATCCCTGACCGCAGTCTCCACCAAAATCCTGGCTTCTCAGTGCTAGCCGCACAACTTTCAAACAGCAAACCGGTTATCTTTCTCAAACCGCGCGGACAGAAAATCCGAGGCCGCAGTAATTAATCCACGTTCAACTTACTGTTCATTCAGATAAATATGATGTCACAGGGGGGTCTTATTTACAGGCGCGGAGAGGAGTATGGTCACCGCCCTAGTAGATAGAAACACCACCCCAGCCCGCAGCTAGCATAGAGCAGTCCGCCCAGTCCGCATGGACAAGGCTGGACACCAGCCTATCCGCCTGACATCAAGGAGGCCGGATAGAAGCCAGTTCGCATCCCAGCGGACACCGCACCAGCCCGCAACAACAATGTCCACGACCAAAGGCACAGACTTTCCGGTCAAACAGCGGACATTGCGGACTCCGCGATCAATCTGAACTTGTCACGGATCGTGACCAAGTCTCCAACCAGTGAACCTCTGGCGCGAGCTCCGCGGACACGAACAACAGTCCAACAAGTTCGCCTAACCGCGAACTCTGCGGTTACCTCCTAACCGCACCACCAGAGGAGATCAAGGGCACAGGCCAGTGCCAATCTCCCGAGCTCCAAGAACAGTCCGCATAGAGCGAACTCCACGGAGTCCAACCCAGTCCGACCAGACCGCGGATATTCAATCTTATCTGCACGGCTACCACCAAGGACTCACCACCAAGCCGCAACTCCAGACCGCTCAGGCCGCACCACCAGGCCGCAAGACTGTCCGCCCAGGCCGCGCGGTCTGCCTGATCAACCCCCACTTTCACTTCAACAATTTCAACAGAAACAAATGGTGACCACTACAGGAGGCAGACGATGGAAGCACACTAGCAGGAGCCACCGTAATCAAGCGGGATATGTGTTGACCAATCTAGCAGTCGGCGGCGACATCAAAAGAGGAGAGGGGATCCGGCGGATCACCGGAGGGCGGCGGCGTCGACCCCTTCAGCAGTTGGCGGCGGCGTCCGATCCGCCTGAAGACCACATGAGATGGGAAGAGAAGAGACGCGAGCAAAACAGAGGTTGGGAACGAACGCGAGGAAGAGCGGGGCGAGGAAGAGCGGCGCGAGGAAGAGCGGGGCGAGGAAGAGCGGGGCGAGGAAGAGCGGCGCGAGGAAGAGCGGCGCGAGGAAGAGCGGCGCGAGGAAGAGCGGCGCGAGGAAGAGCGGCGCGAGGAAGAGCGGCGCGAGGAAGAGCGGCGCGAGGAAGAGCGGCGCGAGGAAGAGCGGCGCGAGGAAGAGCGGCGCGAGGAAGAGCGGCGCGAGGAAGAGCGGCGCGAGGAAGAGCGGCGCGAGGAAGAGCGGCGCGAGGAAGAGCGGCGCGAGGAAGAGCGGCGCGAGGAAGAGCGGCGCGAGGAAGAGCGGCGCGAGGAAGAGCGGCGCGAGGAAGAGCGGCGCGAGGAAGAGCGGCGCGAGGAAGAGCGGAGCGAGGAAGAGCTGAGCGAGGAAGAGTGGGATCACGTTCGGCTAGGGTTTGGAGCTCTGATACCAAGTCGAATCTAAAATTGCATTACTCTAAATGAAATCCCTTACACAAATACTCGAATTAGTAAAAAACACCCAAAAAACTAAACTACCCCCAATTGGGGAATAACAATAAAGATGCGACTTGTAAATAATAATAATAGACTCGCAACTGTTAATATTAGAACCAGTCAATCTCTCTTTTCTTCGTCATTTAGTCAAAAAGAAGGGAACCTGGTGATTTTGGGTCAAATTTGGTAAATGGAATGCAAAGGAGATTAAGGATGAATTTATGATTCCTGTGTTAGACATAAATGTTCATTTATGAATGACAAGGTCATGTATATGAGGCACATTGTGCATGGAAAGGGGCATATGCAGATCCAAGCAAAATCAGTACACTGTTATGGTCTTATGAGGCTTTCACAGTCTTATGGGGTATTACAGCAGGTTCATTAAATATTATAGGGGGATTGCAACACGTCCTTCTCAAGTGTAACCCCTTTCAGTGGTCGTGCATGGATATCATGGCTTTTAGGAACTTACGGGTAGCGTAACATGTCTGGAAGGCGCACTGGAGTGGTGTTACACTAAGGACATTGAATGGAAAGGGGGCATATGCAGATCCAAGCAAAATCAGTACACAGTTATGGTCTTATGAGGCTTTATGGGGTAATACAGGGCGTTCATTAAATATTATAGGGAGACTGCATCACCTCCTTCTCATGTGTAACCCCTTTCAGTGGTCGAACATGACTATCACGGCTTTTGGGAACTTACCGTTAGCGTAACATGTCTAGAATGCGCATTGGAGCGGTGTTGCACTAACGACATTGAATGGCATACTTCATTCAAAGGATCACAACAAATCATCTTAAGCTCTCACCCTATGAACTCATTGGACTTGTCAAGGCAGTGCAAAGGTCATTGTATTTATGTGGGAGATGATTCTTTATGCGCATGGATCATTTAAATCTTAAATACCTCAAGGAGCATAAGCTTATTTCCCACCTGCAACAACACTGGTAAACAAATTGTTGGGATTTGAATTCAAGGTGGAATATAGTACAGGACACTCAACAAGACCGTGGATGCTTTATCCTAAGGGAGGACGAGAGAGAGATCATATGTGTCACATTTAGCCCTACAAAAAGGGTCTTCCAAATTGTTGGTGTTACATTCATGTATCTAGGAAGGGACCATCTACTTACTAGTCACTTTTGGCTGGAGTTGTATAAATTCAGCGGCATGCAAATTATCCATGTCCTTACTGTAGCGCCCTCATTCAGATAGTCATAAATGGGTTGTGAACAAAGTATTGTAGATATTTTTTCATTGCATCACTAATGATAAACCCAAATATTAGATAAATTGGATTCATTGGAGAATTACTACTATAACACATGATATCAGACAACATTGCAAACAACACTACCTCGTTTATTATCTTATACACCTTAATCTTCAAGGGTGGAGGGCGTACACCAAATAGTAAGTACAACACAATGTAATATTAGAAACGGCTTGAGACCATTTAGTCCAAACACAGGATAGATGAAGCAAATTATGACACTCATCACAGAGAGTTGCAGTTTTATGCGGAAAACTGGGTCTAGCTATGGTTGAAACCTCACCACCCTCTTTTGGTGTTAAGCAAGCTCATACACAAACTCTCGTCAAAATTCTTTCGGCCTTACAAAATCAAGAAACATATTGGTCAAGTATCATGCCGCTTAGCTCTTTCAAATGATGAAAGAACCATCATGTGATCCATATTTATGTCATCAAACCTTACGAAGAAAATCCACTTGTGAATTTGGATCCCTAACCCTAAGCAAGATTGTAGATGTCGGATGTCGGGTTCCTGTCGCTTTGAGTTTGAAATGTCGGATGTCGGATTGCGGGGGATATATCGGGGATATTTTACAATGTCAAATTTTAATATTTAAATAAATTTATTCATATATATTACACAGTTTTTATAAATATGTATAATTGTATACATAATGTATGTTTATAAATTACACAATAAACATATGTACAAATAGTGCATGTTAATAAATTACACAAGAAAGAGTCGTCGACTGTAATAAACGAGATAAAAATCACCAAATGAGAGCTATATGAGAAAGTAGTCGATACTAGACTAAGAGAGATGCACAAAATGAATCACAAAACAATTTGTTTCTGTTTGGTCTCCTCAAAAGGGATAACCCAGTGCACAAAGCATCCCTGCGCAGCGAGGGTCCAAGGAAGGATCCCACCACAAGGGTGAAATTTAGGCAAACCTTACCCTGCATTTCTGCAAAAGGCTGCTTCCAGGACTCGAACCCATGATCTCAAGGTCACACGACAACACCTTAACCAGTGTTTGGTCTCTTCAAAAAACGAATAAAAAAATATTTGTAATAATCTCGACGATATATCGGACGCGAAATATCGCCTGATATATCGGGTTAAACGGATATATCGGGTGATATTTTCTAAAACGACATATTTGCTTAAAATATAAATGTCGTGGCGTTTTACCCCCAAAACTTTTATGTCGGCCGACATGTTGGACATGTCGGCCGACATCTACAACACTGACCCCAAGTCATGGAAGAACACATTGTTCCCAAACTAGAACTCCTACTTTAGTCCCATCTAATTCAAGAAGTCAAGAAAGTCAAGGTTCATTGCATATAGTAGACTAAAAAGGAAACCACATGGGAGGACTGGGAGGAGTTCTGAAGACCAATGAGTGAAGCAAGCTCACTTTGAAGGAGGGAGATGTTGTTTGCAATGCACTATGGAGTCGAGGTTACAAGCATAGATGCATCGAGGAACTGGACTGAGCCAACCTTTTTTCAATTATTATATCTTTTATTCATGTTATGCATTTTCAATTGTGGGAGGGGTAAAATGTATTTTGTGCTACTGGTATATTTAAATCATGGGAAATGAATGGGACAATTTTGGATAAGCTCTTATTTCTTTGCATAGCTTTGACTCTCTCAACCGAGGCTCTCAAACTTCTTGTGTTGGTTAGGCACATAGAGATCAGCTGCTATAATCACGGGTGAGATTCTGACGGGTTGATCGTAGAAGGGTCGAGATTCTTGCTCACATCATTGGGAACCATTAGATAGCACGGATAAGAAGAGGTTCCCATGGCATACCTTTGATCCAACTCTCGTTTGACCAATGACTATCCTACGATAGGGCACACAACATGGTTGTCTTATGAGAAAATAAAGTGAAAAAAAAACTTGGCAATCGAGTGCAATGAACCAAAGACATTGACTAAATCATAATGACCAAATAAAATAATAAAAATATAATCAAAAGAAGAGTACGCAAAAACTTCTCTAGTTGTGACTTTATTGAGATCTAGCCCTTCGTGAGATCTAGGATCGTTCTCATCATAATCTTGAACATAAATGAATAATTTTCGAGCACGGCGCTTCTCAAAGAGTCCCATAAGAGTGGATTTTAATGCTTCAACATCTGTAGCTGGAACTTTATAAACCTAAAATTAAAACAAAAAGGAGTGGAACATTTTATGGATTTCAAAAACTGAGCCTTCATAGAATTCAAAGAACCACAAAAAAAAGAATTTATATTAGCACACCTTGCCATTATTGTATACAAAGCTTCCATCAACAGCTTTGAAGTTCAGATATTTGGTAACACTAGTGTGGATGAGAACACGGACCAGAGCACCATTAGCCATCATGAACTATAAAATGGAACAGATAAAGCCTTCTGTCAGTAGGAAATTTTCAAAAAATAAAAATTGAAAAAATACTTAAGACATAATAAAGATTAAAAATGTCATTTTTGTCAAGAAAGGCAAACACATCATTCCACAAACTAAGTTATTTAGTAATGAAAACACAAAAACCTGACTGTACTGCAAAAAGAAGTGTTTCTAAATGTCATGACCTAATGCGGATGAGAAAATGGACATTTAACTATTTGATGAAATCAAAAGGAGAAAGGAATTAATCTATTTATAACAGGAAGTAGAGAGGAATACAGATTAAGCGGCAAACCTTGGGAACCATGTCAACATTGTAATCCTTGCTTGAGCCAAGATTTTCAGGAGGTTTGGCATCACCTTTAAATCTCTTCCAGAGCTATAATGAACGAAGAACTTATTAAAATAAATATCACAGATGATGCAAGTAAAATCTCACATCTTCTGAAAATGTAACCGTTCTTGCCAATAAATGTGTTCATGATGGGAAAAAAACCTGAACTAGATTAAGTGATGTAGATTCTCCGCCATAATAGTCATTCCGATCCATGTGAAGAACCTACACCAAGATATTAATCACATAAATATCAAAATTAGTAAAATAAAAAATAAAAATATGTTTGGGTACTGTAGAGTTGTGTTTGTTATATAAAATAAACTGACATGTATATAGTTGTCTATGAACATTGATCATCCCAAATTAGGAGGATAGAAATTCGGGGCTCATGCTGATTAATATACTAATATAATACCATTGGCAGCACAAAAGCATGTTGATGAGTAAGAGCTGAAAAAACATACTAATCATTCAACTTTTATTTCTTTTGTGACGTGCGACTATTATCCACTCTCATCCGCATCTTCAGTAGTTCATTTTGTATCTCTCTAAAATTCTTAAAAGACAAGTTTTGGTACCCCCAGGGGTACAATTCATCAAGTGAAGTAAAAATTCAAATAGACCGGTCAAGAAAAGGATGTAAACATGTAATGGTAATAGAAAATTATACTTTAATATTTTCTTATTTCATTTAAAATATTTTATCTATTTTTCAAAGAAAAATTTAACCCACACTGGCCACACACATCTTTATAACAAAACCATTTTTAGAACAAAAAGTAATAAGAAAATAAGTATAACCAAATGTGGCCTCAAAAATTATTTCATTAGTTCACTTTGTATCTCCCTAAAATTCTTACAGGCCAACATGGCCGAAGCTACCAAGGCAGAGGCAGAGAAAGAAGAGGAGGAAGATATCAGAACTTCCAGAGAGGTTGAGCACCCTCAAGCAAGGGAGCATGAAGGAAGAGGAAGGGGCTGAGGAAGAGGCCGTGGAAGAATGTCCCAAGTCCAATGTTACAATTGCAATCAATTTGGGCACATGAGTTGTGACTGCAGACTTCCGAGGAGGAGAGAGCAGACCAACCACTATGCTGAAGCATTCAGCACTGGTGGTGATCCAATGATGTTCTCGACTTATAGAGGAGCTGAAAGAGATAGAAATGAAGTCTGGTACTTGGACACAGGAGCCACCAACCACATGTGTGGTGAGGAGTTGTTTACTGACCTTGAACCAAATGTTGGTGAGGTTAGCTTTGGTGATGCTTTGAAGATATCGGTAGAAGGCAAATGATGTGTTCTATGATGTGTTCTATGTTTCAAACTTGAAAAGTAACATCTTAGGCTTTGGATAACAAGGTGGAGAAAGGTTACTGCATTCAGCTGGAGGATGATACGTTGGTTATGCAGAATCAACGAGGAAAAGAAGTGGTGAAGGTAAAGATGACAACGAATCGTCTCTTTACATTGATGATGGATGTCAAGGAGACGGCATGTCTAGTAACGACGAAAGATGAAGAAGCTTGGATATGACATCATAGGATGAGTTATTTAGGCTTCAGTGGATCACATTCAAAAATGGTGGAAGGTCTATCTAAGATCTTACCACTACAGAAGATCTGTGAAGCTTGTACGAAGGGAAAGCAAAGCAGCAGACATTTGAAGGTGGCAAGTCTCTAAGAGCAAGGAGACAGCTTGAACTGGTTCATTCGGACATTGCTGGTCTGTTTGATATTATCTCAGTTGGCGGAAGCAAATACTACATCACATTCACTGATGACTTTAGTCGGAAGTGTTGGGTATACTTCTTAAAGGAGAAATCTGAGGCCCTTAACAAGTTCAAGGAGTTCAAGATAATGGCAAAGGAGGAGAGTGGATAGTCTCTGAAAGTGCTCGGGACTGATCGAGGTGGAGAGTACACCTCAAAGTTATTTGATGTTTTCTGCAAAGAGCATGGGGCAGCCCATCAACTAACAGCACCATACTCACCTCAACAGAACAGGGTAGCAGAGAGAAAGAATTTGACGATTCAGAACATGTCAATGAGTATGGTAAATGGCAAGAAGTTGTTGAAGATGTTCTAGGCAGAAACAGTACAATGCGTTGTGTACTTGCTAAACAGATGTCTCACAAAGAGTGTGAAGTACAAGACTCCATATGAGACATGGAGTGGATGGAAGACAAGTATTCAACACTTGAGGGTGTTTAGGTGTGTAACTTATGCTCACATCCATGATCAGAAGAGAAAGAAGTTGGATTACAAGAGTGAGAAGTGTATATTTGTGAGCTACACTCAGATGAGTAAAGCTTACAAATTGTACAACCCAGTGACAAAGAAGGCAATCATATCTGGAGATGTCTTATTTGAGGAGGATAGTTGTTGGAACTGAAATGAGGAGAGAAGTGTCAATGGGGATGTTATATGATGATGATGATGAAGGTGGTCAGTAAGCTGAAGTTGCAGATGGTGGAGCTGAACCACCATCACCACCGAGCAGAGATTCAGGGAGAGCTTCTATTACCTACTATAGTGGAATAAGCACAAACAGAAGGAGTTCTAACGGAGCAAGTACTAGCAGGAGCAGCTCTGAAAGTCCTCAACCTAGAATGAGAAGGTTGGAGGAGATCTACGAGTAGACGGAGCCGATTCATGATAACTTTTCTTTATATTGTCTTTTAGCAAATTGTGAACCAAACTCGTATGATGAAGCTGCTCAGGAGAAGACTTAAGAGAAGGCAATGGATGAAGAGATGACATCCATCAAAAAGAATGATACTGGGAGTTAGTTACTCTGTTGGCAAGTTACAAAAATGGGTGTACAGAGTGAAGACGAACAAGGATGGAGAAGTTGAGAAGCATAAGACAAGACTCATCGCGAAAGGCTACAAACAACTCCAAGGTGTGGACTACGATGAGGTCTTTGCTCCTGTGGCTCGAATTGACACCATCAAGCTGATCATCGCACTAACAGCTTAGTATAAGTGGAAGATCTGTCAGATGGATGTTAAGTCTGTTTTTTTGAATAGGTACCTGGAAGAAGATGTGTATGTCAAGCACAACCACCACCGTCGTGCCAAACAGAGCCTCGATTGCGATGACACATCTATTGGAGTTATCATAATATTGTAATATTGTGTGGGGGCAAAATTGTAACAGTGTATTTGAGATAATATATATATATATATATATGTTAGGGCCTCGATTCGGCTTTTCTTCATTTCATTTCACGACATGGTATCAGAGGAGTTCCGAGCCTCCTAGGGTTCGCCCGCGTCTCGCGCCCCAGACTCCCGCATCGTTCTTGATGTTTTGTATGTGATTTTTCGTTCTTCTTCATTCTTTGATCCCCGATCTCCTTTGCGGGAGAGATCTCGTTGCTTGTTGTTTATGTGCTTCATGGATTCCAAGGATACCTATGGCTCTACGGGACGAATTACTAGCGTCCTTCTCGATGAGAAAATTTATTCTTCATGGGAAACTTCGATGAAAGTGGCTCTCGCCGACCGGAATAAGCTTTCTTGGCTGACCGGCGGCACTCCTATGCCCAAACCGACTGACAAAGATGACAAGAAAGAGGAGTTAGTCTAGTGGTCGACCGAAAAGTACATGGTTCTTGTATGGATTCACTGCTCGATGGAGCCTCGCATCTTTAGTCAGTTCACGTGTTTTGAGGATATCTTCGAGCTTTGGCCTGCTCTCCAACGCACCTTTGGCCACACGCGTGTTGATGCCCAGATTTTTGGCATTTTTTAGGACATCACTTCCGCCACACAGGGGGAGCGTTCTGTTCAGCAGTACTTCACTTACCTTCAGGACCGTTTTCTTGAGCTTAACGATCTTGAGCCTCTCAGTGCCCTGGAGTCTTCTAATGATATCACCATTATTCGGAAACAGCGACAACGATGGGAGACATACCAGTTCTTGATGGAGCTTTGCCCCAAATATGAGTCTACTCGTGTTCAGATCGTGGGGATGTCACCTTTGCAAGATCTTCTTGAGGCCTACTCCATTGTTGCAGAGCATGAGAAACGTATGCAGAGACAATCTAGTCTTCCCGGTGCTCGTACTACCTCCTCTCTCGCTACTGAGCAGATGGCCCTTGTCGCTTCCTACCGCCCTCCCACTTCCAGCACTCGTAGCCGTGGTGGTCGGGGTTCCGCTACTCAGCCTGGTGGTCGTGGCTCTTTTGGTGGTCATGGCTCTTTTGGTGGTCGTGGCTCAACAGGTCCTCCTGGCCCTTGCTCTCACTGTGGGCGTCTATATCATGATCGCAGTCATTGCTATCAGCTATACCCACACCTACAGGGCTCTGAGCGTACTACTCCTGGTGGTGTCCCCAGGCACATTGTTGCTTCTGCTGAGTCTTCCGAGCCCGTCGAGCGCACCTTGGGTGTCAACTCCTCCGACTTCTGTCAGATGATGGCCCAATTTCAACAGTTCCAACAGTCTCAGCCTTCCACTACTGTTTCTGCTTCCACTGTCTCTTCTTCCTCAGGTACTCTGTTTGATTGCTCCGCGACCATGGTTGGCCAGGATTCGTCACCCTGGGTGATTGACTCTGGTGCAACCGACCATATGACTGGTACGTCTTCCTGTCTACTTCAGGTTGTTCCCTGCTCCCACCGGGACGTGGGCTTGCTGATGGCTCAGTTATCCCTGTCCTTAGTCGGGGCACCGTCCCTCTCTCTTCCTCTCTCTCCCTTGACTCTGTTCTTCTTGACCCTCAGTTGGCTCTCAACCTTTTATATGTTAGTAGTATTACTCTCACTTTGAACTACTCAGTGACTTTCTTCTCTGATCGTCGTGTTTTTCAGGACCTGTGATCTGGGAGGACTATTGGTACGGGATATGAGAGGAGTAGGATGTACTACCTAAAGCTACCATCTACCACTGCTACCTGCCCGCCTACCTCTTCTGCTGCTTATCCAGCTTTGTCGTCGAGTTCGCTTTGGCACGCACGTCTCAGTCATGCTAGCCCTCAGTGGATGTTGTCTCTTTGTCTCGATGTGTCTTTTGTTTTTCCTCTTTGTTGTGATGTATGTGAGTTGTCAAAACACATACGCAGCGCGTATGTTCCTTCTTTTAGTCGTGCTACTTTTGGTTATGAGTTAGTACATTCTGATATGTGGGACCCTGCCCCTGTTGTGTCTTTTGGTGGTTTCTCGTATTTTGTAACTTTTATTAATGATCATTCTCGTTGCTTATGGGTTTATCTCCTCAAACATATATTTGAGGTCCGATCTGTTTGCTCTCATTTTTCATGTATGATACGGACCCAGCATGGTACGTATGTTCATATCCTCCGCTCTGACAATGGAGGTGAGTACACTTCTCGTCCCTTTGATGTCTTTCTCCGCGATGAGAGCACTCTACACCAATTTTCTTGTCCGGAGACCCCCGAGCAGAATGGGGTGGCAGAACGCAAAAACCGTCACCTCTTAGACATTGTTCGTTGCCTTATTCGGGGAATGAATGTCTCTAAGTCCTACTGGAGCGTTTCCCTTCTTACAGCAGCTTTCCTTATTAATAGGACTCCCTCTCGTCCTCTCGGTGGCATTACCCCCTATATTCTCATCCATCCATCTGTCTCCGCCTTTCTCATCCATCCTCAGATCTTTGGTTGTGTGTGTTTTGTCTAGGATCGGCGCCCCTCTCGAAATAAACTCGACGACAAGGCCATTTGTTGCCTCTTCCTAGGCTACTCGACTACCACTAAGGGTTACCGCTGCTATGATCCCCAGTTGCGTTATGTCATTTACTCTATGGATGTGGCATTTCATGAGAAGGTTCCCTTCTTTCCTGCACATTCGACCCCTCATGCACTTCCTACTATTGCGCAACCTCTCCCAATCGTCTCTCCTCCACAAGACGCTGCCCCTTCTGCTGCTTCGTCTGTCCAGCTGACTTACTCACGCCGCCAGCCGCCATCTCCACTTGGTGCACCCACTTCTCCTCCAGTCCTGGATCCGCAGCTCCTTCCGGTCGCAGATACCTCTCTTGAGCCTCTCTCCCCCACTTCTTTTGTTGATTTACCTATTGCCCTCTGCAAGGGCAAGCGTACTTGTGTTCACTCCTCGGTTACTGAGCACTCGTTGGCTAGTTTTGTTTCCTACCAACGTTTCTCACCCTCTTATCAGGCTTTTGTGGCTGTTGTTGATTCTGTCTGACTACCTACTTCGACTGTTGAGGCTCTCCTTGACTCGCGGTGGGTTCAGCCATAGAGGAGGAGATGTCTGTTCTCCGTCGTACTGGGACATGGTCTGGTTCCTCTTCCTCCCGGGAAACGCACAGTTGGGTGCAAATGGGTATATACCGTGAAGTACTCTGCTGACGACACTATTGATCGCTACAAGGCTCGTTTGGTATCCAAGGACTTTACTCAGGCTCCGGACGAGTTTGGTGTCACGTTTGCTATCGTAGCTAAGTTGACCAATGTCCGCCTTGTGCTCTCGCTTGCGGCCACTCGGATATGGCCACTCTACCAGCTCGATGTCAAAAATGTCTTCCTGCATGAAGATTTACAGGAGAAGGTCTATATGGCTCCTCCTCCAGGGTTTGCCCTTAAGGGGGAGTATTCGGGGAGAGTTTGTCAACTGCACAAATCTATGTATGGCTTAAAGCAGTCCCCGTGTGCCTGGTTCGAACGGTTCAGCTCGGTCATCCTTCAGTCTGGCTTCACTCAGTGTCGTGCATATCACACTTGCTTCATTTGTGCCACTCCAGAGGGACGTCGTGTCATTGACTTGGTCTATGTTGATGATATTATTCTCACAGGGGATAATCCCTCTGGTATCTCTGAGGTGAAAGCTACACTTCGCTCAGCCTTCGAGGTGAAAGACCTTGGACCCCTCCGCTACTTCCTTGGGATTGAAGTAGCTCGCACACGACAGGGCATCTTTATATCGCAATGCAAGTACACCTTAGATCTTCTTCGGGACACGGGTCTACTTGGGTGTCGTCCTGCGAGTACTCCTATGGACACCAACCATCGCCTTCATGTTGAATCTGGTGATCCTCTTCCAAATCCCTCTCAGTACCAGCGGTTTGTTGGCCACTTGATATACTTGACCAATACCAGGCCCGACATCAGCTTCTCAGTGGGCGTTTTGAGCCGGTTTATGATTCTTCCATGACAACTCACCTGGAGGCTGTTCGACGTGTCCTTCGCTATCCTAAGCGCGCTCCTGGTCTTTGGCTGTTATATCGGGCTGATAGTGTCACTAGTCTGTCATGCTTCACTGATGTAGATTTTGCTGGCTCTCTGACAGATCGACACACTACGTCAGGTTTTTGTGTATTCCATGGTGATCATCTTGTTTTGTGGTGGATTAAGAAACAATCCATTGTATCTCGTTCGTCTGCTGAATCAGAGTACCGCGTCATGGCACACGGCATTACTGAGTTGGTTTGGCTCCGATCGCTGCTGACTGAACTTGGCCTATCTCTTGTTGATGGCTCGACTCTCTACTGTGATAATAAGTCACCTCTCCTACTTACCCAGGATTCGGTGCTACATGAGCGCACCAAACACATCGAGATGGATGTTCATTTTCTGCGTGACCACATTCGTACTGGGACTGTTCTTCCAACTTACGCGCTCTCGGCTAACCAGCTTGCTGACGCCTTCACTAAGTTGTCGGTCCTACTCGTTCAGATTTGACCATTTCCAAGTTGGGCATGATTGACATTTTGCACCAGCTTGAGGGGGAGTATTGGACTTATCATAATATTGTAATATTGTGTATGGGCAAAATTGTAATAGTGTATTTGAGATAACATATATTAGGGCTCCTAATTAGGAGTCAAAGTTTTTACTCATTTCATTTCACAACAATATCTATACTATGGCATAAAACGAAGTGGCTTATCATGATGGAAACTAGCTAGCTGATGAAGTCGAATGAATATCCCCATCGTCTCAAGGTATATAATTTTTCGTCACGGTTTATAAAGGGATGAATCTGAATGTGCTGAATCTTATTCCTGATCAAATAATATAGCCAATCCCGAGTTGGCTTAGGTTGCTTGACAGAGGGGGATTTTCCACATACTAATAAAACCCCAAGTATTAAGGTTGTGTTTGGAGCGGCTTATCACAACTTATTTGTTCCGGTGAAGTTGGACAAAAACGTCATTATCATAGAATGTATGTTTGGTATCACAAATGTTACAAAAAAGAAACTAATTTGAGACATAAGATTTTGAAATGACAATAATATTTTTGTCCAATCTCACCGGAACAAATAAATCGTGATAAGCCTAAATTTTATAAACACCACATATCAATATGATTTGATAATTTGTTTAAATATTGATTTTATGAGTATTTGCTTACAGTATACACACAAATATCCTTCCCCCCGGAGAGTACAAAAACACTATATATGTTTATCTTTCCAAATGAACATGCATGCGACATTAAAATGAAATACAAAATTATTAGTAATTCCGACGAGGAATTGCTTTGATCTTTAACTAAACATTTAAAACAGTATTTCGAACAAAATATGCTTCTCAAAATTAGGGTATTTTAGCTTTTCTGCCCTGAAAAAGAAGAAAGAAGGGACCTTAAGACCATCAACGGAGAGGAGGCCACTGAGAATGCATTCCTTAAGGCCCGTGCCGAGGACGACTACGTCGTATTCATCATCCATGCTTGAATCTGCTAAAGAACACAGTAAAAGCGCTGCCGAGCTAAGAAATGTAGAAGATAGAGGGCGAAAAAAACAGGACGGGAACGAGAAGGAAACGGATCGGGTTGGTGAAGCAGTGTAAGACAATGAGAGCGATTCCCTGTCGTCGGTTAACCCGGAAAATACGATAAATTAATGAAGGAGGTCCATGAGGCGCAAACAATCTCACCCGATTTACAAGGAGACAAGCTGGTCCTCCCGTGCCCTAGTTTGCCGCCCACCTTTGATCAGGAAACCATTATCAGCAGGTTCCATTGCTTGTTAGACCTGCACAGCTCATCTTTCTGCAGCAGATTTCGTCCTCGTTTGGCGGGTTGGCCGCGCGGGCGGCGATCTCATCCGCGCCCCGGGAACCGCGGTTAGCGATTCCCGCGGCGTCGATGAGATCCGCCCCGCCGCCCGACCGCGGCCACGCCAAAACACGCGGAAACCGCGGCCGGGCGGTTTCGTCCGCGGATTCAGGGCTTTGAGTCGAACCATTGCTTGAATCTCCGGGTCTCGGGGCCGCTGGTTATTTTTATATCCGTTTCGCAATTTCGTTTTGGGCAAACTTGGCCAGAAGGAGGGAATCTCCGGCGGCGTTTGCTCGGTTTCCACCCGCCCGTTTTGAGAAACGTCTCAAAAAATTTCGTTTGGAGCAGCCACCTTCCCCCTCCGGTTCGAACTCTCTGTTTCCACCCGCCGGATCGACCCGTCACCGCTAAAACAAATGAAGCCTAAAAAGGATTGGTTTGGTTTAGCGTTTCGCCGCCTTCATTTGGAGTAAATGCTGCTGGACGGCGGTAAACAAACGGGCGTCTGCTGCGTTTGCTTCGTTTGTACCCGCCGGACAGAGAAAAAACTATCAAATCTGAGTTTTCCCAGTCTCGCCTTCATGGGCGGAACTAGCCCTGGGCACGGTAGGGCACGTGCCCGATCGGTTTCGGGTGGAACTAGCCCTGAACAGGAGGTTCTTCTTCTTCTTCGGGCACGTGCCCGACCGGTTTTGCGCGGAACTAGTCCTGGACATGAGGTTCTTCTTCTTCTTCTTCACTTAGAATTTCAGTCCAGATTTCTGTGAAAGGTTGATTTGAACGCATCATTGTACTAATCTTCGAGCATTTTAATGTTAGGTACACACCATTGTGTTGCTGGAATCCATTGTGAAGGGTTGATTTGGAGCTCCAATCGTTTTGTGTTGCTGGAACACACGATTGTTAATTACTCTTGTTCCCCGGTTTTCTGTTTTAGTTTGCTTAGGAGTTAGGAGGGTCACACGCCTCCAAAAAAAAATTTTCGGGGCCGCTGCCCTCGAACCCCCGCTCAGGGTGCGCTGACCCCCGAACCCCCCGAATTGACAGTACTTAGATTGTGCCCGTGCGACTTCAAAATCCTAGTTCCGCCACTGCTCGCCTCCCCCTCTCCGGTTCGACACCTCCGTTTGAACCCGCCGGCTCCTCCCGCACCGCTCAATCAAATGAACCCTAAAACTCAGGGTTTAAAAAAATTCAAAAAATGATATTTTATCGATTTAAAAAAATTGTATTATTCAGCTGAATCTTTTTATAAAAAAAATCATTTTTACATGCGAATTGGATTTTAAAATAAAGATAAAAAAAATTTAATGAATATTTTATAATTTATTTTTAAAAAATAATTTTTAGTAGGCCTAAAATTAATTTTTTGATGCCCATACAGACCTAGAGGAATATGTAGAAACTAAAGTCCTAAGGAAATACATTGTTGTTGTAGAAACTAAAGTCCTATTGGTTAATAAGATGTTTGAGAATGAGGTTCTAATTATGAAGAGGAATATGTACACACTTTGTTATTCTCTAATTTTTATGAGGAGGTTGGGCATGTGAAAGTCTACTAAAAGGTAACTGTGATTTTTGAATAACTTTGAATATGGTTGATTTTTCTTTTGTAAAAGAGGATCCATCATTTTTGAGTTTCTATAAAAGTTACCTATATCCATCCTCGAGTTGTTTTTGTTGTGGTTGAAAAAGTTATATCATCAAGTCAGGCCTTTTTGTGCAATGAAAATGTCACTTTTTTGTGTGATCAAGGAAATATAATGCTTGTTTCGAGTAATTGGCATGAAAGAACAAACAATCTTTCATTAGGAGAAGTATCAATTTCAAGCTTTAAAGGACGACCATGACATAATATATATTTTGTTTCCAAAAGTTTAAGTAATGAAATGACATAATGTAACAAATGTTCCTCCAAAAAAAGGTGCATTTTTTGTAATGGCGGCAGGTGCAAAAAGAAGAAGAGAACTGTGAACTGACCCGACTTGAAACCGAATCAACCAATTTGGATTGATTATGTTGGTTCTCATTTGATGTAAAAAGCTTCAAAATGATTATTTGGATCGGTTTTTAGTTTTTAGGTCGGTTGATAATTGATTAGTAATTTAAGTAGCATGTAATACTTAATGTATATTTATTGCTAATAGTTAATTGTTGATATGCTTAAGGTTCATCATTTGATTTAAATTCATATGACATCAATATTGATATTCTTTTTTTTTCATATGCTTTGAAACTATTTGAATATTTGAAGTATAATTATGTTATATTTGTTTTAGTTGAACCATAATAAACATTATTTCTATTAACATATGAATGTTATGTTGTTAATATGATTGATATTATAGGTGTGCATAGAAAACCAAAACTGATCAACCTGCGCCAAAACAAGTCAACAGAATCAAATTTTAGACCAAATCGACCGATTGTTTTTGGTTCCAGGGAAGAAAATGCGAGCCAGATTAGGTTGATTTCGGCTTACACCTTTGGCAAACTGATGAAACTGAACCAACAAACCATATTTCAAATGTTTTTGATACTGTGTTGCAACAGCAAGGCTAGTTTAGTCTTTCTTCAATCTTAATTGTAATGTAGATGTCAAAATTTAATATAGTCAGTGATAGATGAAAATAATAATCAAACTTAATAAAAAGAAATCCATTTGTAAATTTAATTTATTTGTTTGTGTAATTTAGGCTTCGTTTTGGGACTAGGACTTATTTTCACCGGTCGAGCGGTCATGACCATGAATCGACCATAATTATCACAAAAGACCGGCCCTTTGTTCATGGTCCCACCACCATCCCTCAATCCTGTCAATGTGGGGAATTCGGCTTTCTCCTATGTCTTGTAGCAACCCACCAGTTTCTTTAATCGAACTACATCACATAGCCAGTTCAATCAAGCATGACGTCGTACCCAACACGCACGACACAGGTCAACCTCCCCTTGCCTGTTATGCCTACATAACCGTCAAGGGTGGCGCGACCACCTCGGCTGCCACACACTAGTACACCTTCGCACAAACATGACAAAACTCCCCGGGAGTTAATGCCGATGATCTAAAAACTTCGTACAAACATTAGAGTGTTTCAGCAAACTGCCTGTCCGCCCGGGGCAGAAAAATATTCAACTTCCACAGAGTCTTCTCCGGGAATGTGTGGTCCCAGAACACCAACAATGGGCTTCACACAGCATGCCTAAACCGTACTCGCGTTCTGGGTGCTAATGCAATTAATAGCGGGGATGTAAACATCAACCCATCGGAGAACACCCTTCCCCCACCCGTCGGTGGAGATGGGGCTTCCATGCAAATATGTTAATTAAGGGCTTCGCATGCCCAAGAAGAAAAGTCGTTACCCTTGACGTGCGTTTCGGAGGCATGACTCGGTCACGAACGGCCTTCGCAGCGGCTGTCCACGCACGGATTCGGCTTGCACACGCCAATTCGAGCTCCAACACGGCTCCTCAACTTCAAGACAGGGCTTTCACCCAACTAGGCCGGCCAAGAGAAGAGAAGGGAGGTTGGGATGCTCCTATGCTCCCAGAAATCGGAGGGAGGGAGACGCTCAGGTTTTTCCCCCTTACAGGCAGCGCCCGAGATAGAGGAAAGAGGAGGGAAGAGGCTCGGGTAGGGGCTTCTCCTTGTTTGCCACGGCCGGAATAGGGCTCGGCTCCTCCTTCCAGCCGTGTAGAGAGAGATAGGAAGAGGGATCAGGAGAGAGGCTTCTTCCTCCTAGCCGGCGACGGGAGAAAGGGAGGCAGGGCTCGTCAGCGACGGCCGATCGGGGCTCTGCTCCTTTGGTTTCGTCGCGTGAGAAAGAGAGAGCGGGAGATAGATCAGGAGAGAGGGAATGCTGCTGAGAGATGAGGAGGGGGTTAGGTTTAGGTTTATATATTAAAACCCTAGCCCGATTTGCTATTCGCAGACCAACCCTCTAAACACACCCCAAAATCATTTTGTTTAAATTTAGGGTCGTTGCATGCAGATCAATTGGCGGTGATGAGAGTTGGAAAAACTCCATAGTTAAGCGTGCTTGGACCGGAGTAGTACTAGGATGAGTGACCTCCTAGGAAGTTCCCGTGGTGCGCGCTTGACTATCGAGTTTGCACATTTTATTGTAACGACCCTAGTCGATCGAATGTGACGGTGTCACGACTCCGCTCTAGGCGACGCTACCGGGCTGCAGCCCAAGCACCTCAACCCCTCTCCAGCCCACTGACAGGTTGTTGGTGTCACAACCTCCCTTTGATTAGGCAAACTCGATAGTCAAGCCCGCATCACGGGTACTTCCCAGGAGGTCACCCATCCCAGTACTACTCTAGCCCGAGCAACCTGCCAGTGGGGCTGGAGAGGGGTTGGGGTGCTTGGGCTGCAGCCTGGTAGCGTCGCCTAGAGGGAGCCGTGACATTTGTCACATTGGATCAGCTAGAGACGTTACAGAAAGAAACAAGAACCGAACTAAACCAAACTGAATTTTTCGGGTCAGGAATGATTCTAGAATAGGCTTTATTTGTTTGGGTGTTTCGCTGCTCCGTTTTGGGCAAACGCCGCCGGAAGGCGGGGTAAACAAATGAAGCTCCGGCGGCGGTTTGCTCCGTTTCCACCGGCCCCAGCGTCTCGTGCACTCAGGGCACCTTAACGGTGTACCACACTTTCCTCGGTCCCACCACCATCCTCAATCCTGTACTGAATGACAACACATTGAACATTCGCTAGCCATGACTCAAGGTCCTCGGCTTTCTCCTATGCCTGTAGCAACCCACCAGTTTCTATTTCAAATTATACTGTGTTGCAATGATAGAATAGTATGCGCTAGTTTAGTCTTTCTTCAATCTTACAAAATTTAATATAGTCAGTGATAGATGAAAATAATAATCAAACTACTGAACAAAAGAAATCATGTGACTTCGTTGGGAGGACTTATTTTCACCGGTCGAGCGGTCAGGCCGCATGAATCGGACCATAATTATCACAAACGTTGCGCGCAACATCTCGTGCACTCAGGGCATACATTACCAGTTTCACCACCATCAAGTACTGAATGACAACACATTGAACATTCGCTATTGCTCAAATCGTCGTACCCAACACGCACGACACAGGTCAACCTCCCCTTGCCTGTTATCGCCTACATAACCGATTGTTATGTAACAAGGGTGGCATTCGCGACCACCTGAGTTGCGCACTCAAGGCACACAATGCCACACACTAGTTCTACGGTCTCAGAGAGACGGGCTTCGCACAAACATGACAAAACTCCCCGGGAGTTAATGCCGATGATCTAAAAACTTCGTACAAACATTAGATGTTTCTTTGAGCACAACCTCCAGTGCTAACTGCCGCCCGGGGCAGACCCCCATTTCGAAATATTCAACTTCCACAGAATCTTCTCCGGGAACCCCAGAACATCATCAATCCAGACCAACATGTCCGGATGGGCTTCACACAGCATGCCTAAACCGTACTCGCGCTTCTGGGTGCTAATGCAATTAATAGCGTTGATGTAAACATCACCCGTCGAGAGCACCCTTCCCCCCTCCGTCGGTGGAGATGGGGCTTCCATGCAAATATGTTAATTAAGGGCTTTCACTGCCCAAGAAAAAAAGTCGTTACCCTTGACGTGCGTTTCAGAGGCATGGCTCGGTCACGAACGGCCTTTGCAGCGGCTGTCCACGCACGGATTCGGCTTGCACATGCCAATTCGAGCTCCAACACGGCTCCTCAACTTCAAGACAGGGCTTTCACCCAACTAGGCCAGCCCAGAGAAGAGAAGGAGGTCAGGTTGCTCCTATGCTCCCAGAAATCGGAGGGAGGGAGACGCTCGGGTTTTTCCCCCTTACAGGCAGCGGCCAGGATAGAGGAAAAGGAGGGAAGAGGCTCGGGTAGGGGCTTCTCCTTGTTTGCCACGGCCGGAATAGGCTCGGCTCCTCTTCTAGTCGTGTACGAGAGAGAGAGAGAGGAGGAGGGATCAGGAGAGAGGCTTCTTCCTCCCACGGGACGGGAGAAAGGGAGGCAGGGCTCGTCAGCGGCGGCCGATTGGGGCTCTGCTCCTTCGGTTTCGTCGCGTGAAAAAGAGAGCGCGAGAGATAGATTAGGAGAGAGGGAATGCTGCTGAGAGATGGGGAAGGGGTTAGGTTTAGGTTTATATATTAAAACCCTAGCCCGATTTGCTATTCGCAGACCAACCCTCTAAACGCACCCCCAAAATCATTTTGTTTAAATTTAGGGTCGTTACATGCAGATCAATTGGCGGTGATGAGAGTTGGAAAAACTCCATAGTTAAGCGTGCTCGGACCGGAGTAGTACTAGGATGGGTGACCTCCTGAGAAGTTTCCGTGGTGTGTGCGCTTGACTATCGAGTTTGCACTTTTATTGTAACGACTCTATCCGATCGAACGTGACGTGTCACGGGTCCGCTCTAGGCGACGCTACCGGGCTGCAGCCCAAGCACCCCAACCCTCTCCAGCCCACTGGCAGATTGTTTGTTGGTGGCCACAACCTCACTTTGATGAGAAAACTCGATAGTCAAGCCCGCATCACGGGTACTTCCCAGGAGGTCACCCATCTCAGTACTACTCCAGCCCGAGCAACCTGCCAGTGGGCTGGAGAGGGGTTGGGATGCTTGGTCTGCAGCCCGGTAGCATCGCCTAGAGCGGAGCCGTGACATTATCACGTTGGATCGACTATGGTTGTTACAGAAACAAAAACCGAACTGGAACCAAACTGAATTTTTCGGGTCAGGAATGATTCTAGAATAAGAGTACATTGGTTGGCTCCCGCTCCAAAAAGTTGGAACCGAATATATATAGATATATTGGTTCGTATTTCTAAGTAGTATTGATCCGAACCTATCCGAGTTTCACTCATAATTGAAAGTATACATGAGTATATGACCCACATGGCCCGAAGCATGGATTCCATGATGTTATCTATATATATAAAGTGCCTTGAATGCATTATGGTCTGTTTAGTTGGACAAAATTGATGCTTTCAGAATTAGAGTTGGAAGTCAATTCCAATTATATTGTCTAATTACGCCCAATAAATGGACCCTTAAACACTGAAAGGTCTCATGGTTTGCAGAAATTATGAGAGTTTTTTTGATAATGTTGACCCATTTTGCTTTATTATCTTTAAATAAATTATTCTTGATCATAATCAACGTTTTAAAAATCGAACCGGACCGGCCGGTCCGACCGTTGAACCGCCGCCGGTCCTCCGGCGGTCCGGTCTGTTTTCCTAAACACGGCCTGGCCAAGAACCGGTCAGGAACCGGAAAATCGGCCGGTTGAACCGGATAACGGAAACCGGGCCGGTTTTGGCTATCGGGCGTTTCACAAAATCAGTATTAATTTTAAGCGTTTGTTAACACGCGAAGCCCGTTATTGGCTAGTCGCAACCCCAAAATCTCAAAAAAATTTCGCTCCTTTTCAAATACGCATTGTACATGCAATATTAGGAAAAGTGCTCAACACGAAAGTTGTAGATCTTGACGAGATCTACAACTTTCGTGTTGATCACTTTTTCCTAAAAATGCATGTACAAGACGTACTTTCGAAATATGCTCAGGTTTTGCGCCTTCATAAATACGTCTTGTACATGCAATATTTCAGAAAAGTGTTCAACGAAAGTTGTAGATCTCGTCAAGATCTACAGCTTTCGTGTTGAACACTTTTCCTAAAATGCATGTACAAGATGTATTTGAAAAAGTGTGAAAGTTAGGAGATTTTGGGGGTCGACTAGCCAATAACGGGTTGCAGTTAACAATCACCTAATAAAGAAATTAACAATCGCCTAATAAAAATGTGAAAAGTTAGGAGACCTTGCGGTCATTAATGTCAAAACGGTTGAACTCCGGTTCAACCGGTCAAACCGATTAAATCTTGAACCTCTCTCATGACCGGTTCTATGTCCGGTCCGATTCTCAGAACCTTGATCATAATATCTAAAAGTAATAAGTGATGTAGATTGAGGAGATTTCATATTTTTTCCGCAAAATGACATTATTTTTTTTTCTAAATAATATATATTAAGTGCTCCAATTTAAACGTCATGTTGAATGTTGAGGGAATATAAAACTATTATATATTATTTGAACTCTAGTAGTCTCTTTTTCCTTGGCTTTCTATTAGATATTGATGTGAGAGCTTTAGCAATTAATTATCAAGAGATTAGTTCTTACATGTCAATGATTAATAATTACAATTAATATTTCCCAAATCTCCAAAACTTAAGGTTTAATATATTTTGATCGTTAATTTTTAAATTAATCAAGAGAAATTTGAAATCTTCATCCATCAATCAGGCATGTACTACATAGTACCACAGGCAATATAATTACATGGTAAAAAGGTGGATGCATGGAAAACATTCTACACCATCCTTGACCTCCGGGCATATCTCATCGAACTGTTGAAATTTCACAAGTCAATCAACTGATAGTTCTGATATCAAGCAACACTTCCAAAACTATCAAGTTGATCACTTGATCAAGCAGAAACGAGAACTAGACGCATGAACACTACAACCATAAACTGAGCTATGTATCAGAGACAATGAAGAGCAAACACAGATCTTACATTAATCCACTATCAACTTTACAAGACAAGGTATACATGACGAGACATGATTTCGCCAAGTACAATGAGAAGAAAACAAGCAAAAGCAAGCTTCAAGCCGGCGGACTGCCTTCAAGACCGCTGAGTCCGCCGAGACCCACCAAGTCGCTGCTGCTACTCTGATTATACGGAGTCCTCACAAATCGCGCGGACAACCCGTTATTCTGCTGACGCCTGCTCTACAAGCCTGCCGAACTGAATGAACAGACCGCAAAGTCCGCCAGACCAGCGACCTGGTTATATGAACTTAGCCTTCAATTGCTGGAAAGAAAACTGTTGGACGCTAAATGCGACCTGCTGCAACCGCTGATTGTAAACCGCAAGCTTCACTGCTTCCTGACCTTGATCAGAACCAGACGCCTGGCTTCACAGTGCTAGCCGCACAACCTGCAAACATCAAACAATTAAATCTCAAACCGCACGACCTGAAAACCGAGTTCGCAACAATTGATGTTGGGAAGTGAAAGAACTCTATAGTTAAGCGTGGTCAGACGGAGTAGTCCTGGGATGGATGACTCCTGGGAAGTCCCGTAGGGGCGCTTAACTGGATCACTTCTCATCGAAAGGAGGTCGGGGATCGAGGCCAGAAAAGCGCAACGTCTCGCCGACCTCAACAACCCGTCACAAATCAATTAAATGGAGGTCAGCCCGGTTAGGAGATTGACCGCACGCGGGTTGTTGTGAGAGGGGGTTGGCACTGGTGGACTGCAGTCCTGGCTGAGACGGCCTGGGATACTCAAGTGAGTGGGCCGGCCCCCTTTCAACAAAAACCAGTTTTTGCTGAAAGGGGCCGACCCACTCGCGTGAGTATAAAATCAACGCGGATGGGTGTGAGAGGGTGGTTTAAAACCCTCTTACAAAGGTGGTTGGGGGATCTAGGACAGGCAATGCCTCGCCAACCTCAACAACCCGCCACACCGTATTAAGTCGGTCCTGGGTGCCCGGAATGTGCTACGCCGCGGCGGTGGTGGAGAGGGTTGAGCCCGTTCGACTGCAGTCTGGCTGGGGCGGACCGGGATACTCACGCGAGTGGGCCGATCCCCTTTTCAACACGAACACCTCCGGTGTCCCCCGATTGTCTTCCCGGTGGACACCGGTTAACCATCTTTCCGGATGACATCTTGTAGGAGAATTGGAATTGAGTAAACTCAATCCAATTCTCGATCACCTCTGAATTCCTGCCAAACGAACGAAGTCTAAACATATTTTTTGGAATTTAATTTTGTAGGCACCTATTATGTCCCGATCACTTCTCATTATATGATGACATCTTCGACCACTGGAAAACTTCCGGCATCTTGCCGATCATCACCCTACCATCACTCGCCAAAGACAGATGGTAGTTTTCCCCTTTCGCCCCGTAAAACCTCCCGTCCTCCTCGACTACTGTCACTGACCGACCCTCTCATTGCATCGATATGTCTAATTGTCAACCTTATGATCAGCCCCTCTAACCACCTTCCCAGCCGACGATCGACCACCCGGTGGAGTAAGATCTGGCTGTTGGAGGTGAAGCTGTTGATATCAAGCATAAAACGGTGCATTAGGGAAATAAATAATGTTTCAAATGGAAGATATTTTCTAGCAAAATCACACACCGGAGAAAGAAAAAAATGCTCAAACAATCTAACCCTACATACATTTCTAAAATCAGGCACGTCTAAAATAATGACGCGCATAGAAAATGAAGATCATGATCACATGCAGCATCACAGGGCGCATGCTCACACACACACAACGTAAAGATTAGATTCCAATGGTTGGAGATTTTAGCTCTGTTTGGCATGGTGGTGGGTGACGGTCATGAACATGAGAGTTAAATTGTCATTCATTAACGCCCATCTAAGAAATTCATTCATTTTTATGTTCAAACAAATGATGTTTGTTAGGTAATCTTTAACGAATGATAGTTTAACTCATGCGTTTACGATGTCACCGCCTGCCAAACCGAGCCTCTATTCATAATTAAAACACTATGAGCAAAATTAATAATAGAATTAATTATTATACAACTTTCATTATAACATGCAAATAAAGAGATCGAGGATGATAAAACTATATGTCTATATAAACACAAGTGATTTACTAATTATATTAGGCATTTACTGATCATTATATATATGAAAAACATTTTCTAATAATTAAAAAAAAGTGAGAATTTTTCATCTTATGAACGTTGGAACATGCCTCACAATTCAGCTGATCAGAAAAACCTTTTAAACTAGGCTCTTCGTTTGGTGGGACTTATTTTCATCAGTCAAGCAGTTACGAGCACATAAATCTGATCTTAATAAAAAAGTCTATTCATAAGATTGCAACCGTTTGACAAGAATAGATCCATATCCATCTCCATTTCTGACGAACAGAAATGGATAGGAACCATTTCAAGTCCAGATACAGTGGGGGG